>JAJHUR010097238.1:4778-18341 GCA_027495735.1 Lutjanus campechanus
GTAACAAGCACAAAATATAATGTCAAAAATTAGGTTTACACTTAGGTTTAACTGGTTATTGCACTACTCATTGTGACATTGCCTGTGAAAATGCAAACAAAAGCTAATTTCAGCTGATTTCAAGGAGAATCCAACCTGTTGGCAGGCATTGTGAATAATCATGTAGGTATAGCTGATCTTAATGCGGATGGTCTTTTTTGCTTTTGAAGGCTAATTAAGACTCATAACCAGTTAAAAACTCCTTGTAGTAGCTTTTAATAATTACGCCATGGAAAAGATTCTAGTTACAAGTCCTCTTATAGCTGAGCTACACAAAGTTACTTGTTTTTTTAATCTGTACTTTAGATTCTGCTCGAAACTGGTGGAAATGCAGACCTGTTTATCAGAAAGTATCAAGGTACCAAGAATCTCGGATGGAAACGGTGCAGGAACCAGAACTAATCTGGTTGGAAGGAGCCTTGGAGGGGCATAGAAAGGGTACCTGGACTGGAGGAATGACCAGATTTCAGAACCAGAGTGGTCTTTGACTTTTGTGCATGTCATGGTTTATACATATGAAACATTAAGTAGTTTGTAAGTGCATCTTGAATCAGAACATCTGAAGTCCCTTACTCATGGTGAGGATCAGGTGATGGAGGATGATCCTGAGGAGAACCAATAAAGCCAAACCTGTAGGGTGAATTACAAACATAAGCCTAATGGTGCCCACAAACTGTGAGCTTTCTGATAACTTAATTGCAGCCACGCTGTGTGTCATGTATGTAGACTGCACAATGATTACACCTACTCAACGCGGTCACGGCGAGGGAAAAGAGGCTAACTTAAAACGCCAGTTCTGCAAAGAGAACTTGAGGCAATGTTAAGTATTTGTAGTGTGCTAAATATGCTAAAATAGATCCATTAATCTACATTCATGCATTCTTGTTGTTTCGTTAGTAGACATAGGACAGTGTATAGGACCACCATTTTGGAGTCACATCCAAATATACCACCATGTGTCTTTCACATCTGTCATCTTGTGTTTGGAAGAGCCCAAAACCGCAGTGTATACCAGGCTGAAAGGGGCCTTATGTGCAAGACCTTCAACTCCCTGCTCAGGACTTTTTTGTGTCCCACAGGATGTTTGAGACATGAAATATGAGTAGGCCATGTTCAAAGCCTCTATTGATGATGTGGCTGATAATCGTTGGTCCCTGTTGTGTTGGCAACCTGGGAACCCAAGAGAAAAGATTTCAGGCTGGATGTGAAAAAAAAAAAAAAAATTCAGGAGAAGTGAAGGGCTACAAACTTGTGTGTGAATGGAGTTTGATGAAGCCATGAAGACGGACTCAGGAAGGAGAGGCAGGGTGTTACCCAGGCTTTTCTCAGCAGATAATGGGAAACTGCTGACCTTGAATAGAGATATTGTCAGACAGAGAAATGAATAATTCCTGAATCTGCCTGTCACATCCTCTGACTAAGGAGGATTCATTTGAAAGACTCGTGAGGTGTTGCCCATTTCTCTAATAGAACTGGTCCAAAAACTGATAAATGAGATTTTTCCTGAGATGTCGATTATAATATATATATATAATATGGATACAGATTGCTATGGTTATTTTTGATGTCACTGGAAAAAAAAATCAATAATAATCTCTTAGCATGTTGATTTGTTGTCTTAGAAAAGATTAAACTTCAACTCTTCCTCTTGGCTCTGTTTTCAGGATTCAGAATATGAGTTGATGGCTTGGACAGAGTACCTAGGAATGAGACTCAACAATCAGCTATCTTTCTGCAGAATCAATTACTGCACTTTTAAGACATTGTAGCAGCCTTTGCCAATAAAAGAAAGTCAAAATTGTCTGAGCTTTTGCGGTGCAGCTCCCACTATCCAAGTGGTTCCTCACTTTTATGAGAGGACTAGAGGATGTGCTGCAGTTGTCAGTGTATCACACTGCTCAGTCTCCCTGGGAAAGCACATGACAGGGTCCTGGAAAGGAGGCTTTGGCTGACTCACAATACTCTTAATTGCCTGCATGTGTGAATGGACCATGAACCTTGAACGTAGTTTCCACTGTGGGAGTAATTGACTCTTCCTAAGTCCCACTTTTTCCCACCTGATGCTCCAATGACAGTTGAGCAAGCTTGGTACCTCAGTCAACTTTCTCCTTTCCTGTTCTTTGTTTTTAGATAATAATAAGTGTTACAGGCTCATGTATGTTGAAAAACAAACAGATGTTGACAGACGTTGCTGGGGGACCTGTAAAAGCGACATATATTCACATCTTAAGTTAGTTCATGTTAGCAAAATGCTAAACCCCAGCTAACATCAGTTAACTTAAGGTGTATGTCACTTTTACGGGACAAGGAGAATGTTGATCGAGGTACCAAGTCTGCTCAACTGTTTTTAGAGCACAGAGGAAAAAAGGGATGGAACCAAGGAAGCATCAGTTATTGTTTGATATTGCGCGATTACCACATGATCTCACAAATCTAGCTGCCTTTCAAGGTAACATGATTTCTGCAGCATGGTTGCTTATATACATTCTCACATGATGTATAAGACAGTTGGTGGCGGTAATGCACCTCTAAGCTGGTTTGTCAACTGTCTTAGAGGGAGAGACTGACAAGAAAGATTATAGAAATTCAGTAAAATTGAGTGAAATTAAAAATACTGAACTGGGGGCACCCTGTAGCTCAGTTGGTAGAGTGTCTGCCCTGTGTATGGAGGCTGACAGTCTCCTGCCTGTGGCCCTTTACTGCATGTCATACCCCCACTGTTCTTCGGGTATCATGGATGGATGGATGGATGGATGGATGGATGGATGGATGGAGTCATGAAAAAGAGAAAACAGTCAAAGCGAGAGAGCTGAGTCCAGAGGATGGTGTGAAAATGTCTAAGAAATGTCGTTTCAGATCATTGCTGCACTCTCTCCCCTCAATTCAGGCAGAGTAAACAACACCTCAAAGAAAGAACTCAAGAGAAAGAAGCAAAATCCCAAGTGGCCCATTTAGTTGTTATTTGTGGGAGACAAACTCCGACAAGATAAAAATAGGCTAAGAGCCTTGGTTGGAAGCCATCACATGATGCACTGTTCATCTCCGAGACAAAGAGACACAGGTAAGGAGCGGGGCTGCACACAAAACAAAAGCACAAATTGATAGTAGAGATATAATGATAGAAAATGAGATAATAGCATGACTTAAGATGAAAGATGGAGGATATATAACAGGAGGGAAACAAGGGTAAACAAAATTAGTCTGAAGGGCAAAAATGGAAGGCTGACAAAAGAAAGGGAACATAAAACAAAGAAAGAGGAGAGATCAGACCAATTACTGAATGAAAAAAAAAGTGTTTCTAACACAAAGCAAAAAGAGCGAAAGCAACAACAGGAGCGAAAAAAGGGGTGAGAAGATAAAGACTTGAAGAAAAGACAGGAGACCGAGATCGGAAGGAGATTCAGGAAGCTATTTGAAGCTCCACTTTGTTGAAACCGTCCGCCATGGCAACCAGGCCGTGATGTTTGCTTGTAACCATGTGCGTCACACATGACACACCTTGTGAGAACACACATGCCTACATTTGCACGGACGCACACACACACACACGCTTGGGCTCTGACATGTGTTGAGACCCACGGACACACACATGCAGAGATGGTGAGACAGGTACAGACCTGTGCAGGACCCTGGTGATAATTAGATTGTGATTTGTGGTGATGTCAGTGGTGGCCTATATGCAGCATTTGTGTTGTACATGAGCGTGCGTTTTATGTCTGGTTTTGTGTGTCAAGGACATTAGATCTTCATTGTAATCCTGGTTTAGAAATATAGGAGACAGTTCAGAACATTATATATCTATGTAGGGGAATTGTAACACACGCAGCATTGCTAGCTAGCATACAAGATTTTTAATGGCTGCATAATCGGAGGCAATCATAACACGGTAGCCACATGCTCATTGTAAGAGCATGAAAATCTTATATTACAGCTATAATGTGATTACTTTGAGGAGTGTTTTTATTTGAGATACAGTGGGTTACTATGATTTATTCTTTCAGTGTTACAACTGCACCCACCAAGAGGGCAGTCATAACACTGTGTCACACTTCTCGCTTTAAGTTTAATATTGTAGTCTTTTCCTGATTAATGAAAATATATCAACTGTATTATTTAATTTGGGATGTACTATATTGATGTTCTCTGCAATTAGGTGGAAAAAAAACAATGTGCATATATCAATATGAGCCAAAATAAGTTGGAAAATATCAGCATATCGCATATTGGCAACAATCCAATATTGTGCATCCCTATTATTAATTAGTGCACGAATATACTGTATGATCCTTATATTAAAAGTTGACTAGTGTATTTCTAGTAGTGTGTGAGGTATGAAGGAAAATGTAAAAAAAAATTACAGTTGTCCCCAGTCTCACCTACTTAACAATTAGACATGTTCATGTTACTAAATTGTAGATAAAGCAGAATCTTGCTTTAACAATACACTTTGTCTGTCTGCATCTCTTCCTCTGGTCATAAATAAATGATAAATAAGAGGTAGTGGCTTTGAATTTAGTTCCTGTGTTTTTCCTAATCTTCTGCATATTCAATGCACTGCACTCAGCCATGCCACATATCGACTAAAGGCATTTTAATTGGGAAGGAATAAGAGTATGGATTTCGTTTTGGTGTTCAGGCTAAAGGTTTCGTGTCGCTCCCTGCCAAGCATAATTTAAAGCCAGTGAAAGTGAGAGCGGAGTGAGATCAATGCGGCACCCTGTGGGGAATCATGAAGAAACAGAGCCCACAGGTCGATGTCGGGGTGATGCTGGGCCGTGACATGCATTGGCAGCAGCAGCAGTGGTGGCGGCGGCAAGCTGAGCAACATTTTTTTCCCCCCCTGCTTTTTAAAAATGGTATTTGACCTGACAGCAGTAATACGAAGGGAGTCTCATATCATGAATAATATCTCAACTGGGAAAGCAGCTAATTTCCACATTAATAATGTGCACTGCTGGTATTTAAATGCACTCACTTGATTTTCTCTGCAGTTACATTTGCTCAGATTTTAAAAGGGACCTCCATTAGATTTCTTTCACAAACAAATGTGCTATTTATAGAGAAATTTTTAAAAAAAATGTGACTCTTTTTCTGGCCTGAATGGTCCATTTAATATTACACAGTCAATAAACTCTACCATCTAATACTAACCCAAAGTCCTGGCCATCATTACATTATGAGCAGGTGAACAGAAAATGTCTTCATTATGTCTCTTTGAAAAGCTGAAAAATACTCTGTTTTTCTGTCCAAACAGAAATATTTGTTAGCAGGTATCTACTAATGTAATTTGAATACACACATGTAGAAAAAAGCTAATGCCTGTGTTGCATCAGTTTTATTTTATGCAGAAAAAGTTACAAAAATGTACTCTAAGTCCACAGTGCAACAGTCAAATTAAGCGGTGATCATATATGACCTCTGAGTTCTTTTCTATCCTTCCCTTCTCGTGTTGTTTTCAGCCCTCTCCTGCTTTTGTCCACCATCCAGCCAATTAGTCATTCATGCCAATGATCGTTTCCACAGCTCTCTCTCTCTACCATCTAATCCTCTATCACAACACTCTGACGCCTAGTTTGTCTTCTATCTGACTGAATCCTCCCCCTTTTCACTTTCACATGGTCAGCCAAAATGGACTCCTAAAATGTGGCTTACAGTTAAGCCTTTTTACACTGGGCAAAAACCCACCAACACCCACCAACATCAGGCTTCTGTCTTGAGTGGGAGAATCAGAAATCATCCCCAGGTCCCAGTAGTCATGGGTATTTATCAGCTCCAGCTCTGATCGACAGTGATGGAAACATGACATCTGGGTGGACATGCTAATTTTCAGTTTTTCGGCTGAGGCAATGAAGGCTTGTCGCCTCCATCTGTAATTTTCTTTTCCGCTTTTGCCCCTTTTCCATACACATGTGCTGGCTTGGACACTTCAACTCAGCACAATGATGCATTTGTCTTGAATTCCATAGCTGTAAAATGGTGTATAAACACATTTCATTTCATATAAATTCTTCACAATAAAACTCCCCTGATATTTTGTTATCAAAAAGCTTTTATTATGAAGCAGCAAACTCAGCTAATATTGGGATTTCATCAGCAGTAACTCAACATGACTCCTAGAAAGCTGAAAGTGAAAATGAAGCAGTAAAATAAGGCAAATATCTGAAAGTACAAACTGCTACACAGGAGAGAAGCTCAACTTCAAATCACAGAGATTCAGTTAGAAGCTACAAAACCTGAGCTGAATACACAGACTTAAAAATATCTTTCTCTAGCATCTAAAACACAATATGAACTTTCAAAAACCCCACAGATGTGTGCTAATTTTGATGTAAAAACAAATTCATTTTAATTACAAGTCATACAGCTATTTGGGGTGTTTCTTCAAAGACTTTCCAATGTGAGGATGTCCAACAGACTGTTTTGCATGATATGTACTTTGACATATCATGCAAAATATAGTAGTAGAGTAGAGTATTTAGAGTATGAAGAGTATTTTCTAGTCTCTTTACTCCTTTAGGACAGTGAAACTAAATATATTTGGCTTGTAGACAAAACAAGACAATTGAGGACGTCACCTTAGGCTTTGGGAGACACTGATCAACATTTTTCACTATTTTCTAATATTTTATAGACCAAACGACAAGAAGACAGAAATGTTGCACCCCTAATTTGGCCATACTGTATATTGTGCACACAATAAATTTATAGAAAAATGTTACTGGGCAGATTTCGACACCAGGATGTCCCAGCTGTCTGATTTATGTTGGGACTGAATGAGTGTAGGAGAATTTGGATTGTGAGAGTCCTATTAGTTCATCCTCAGGCCAAAGGGGACTTTTGGCTGCGGGGAAGTCACCTGGTGGTGAGATACTCGATCCGCATCTGGATTTATGTGCGACACTGAACAGAAACAGAACAGAAAACGCTACAAACACAATATATCTGCACATACACTTAATCAAATTAAAATGAAATCGAATACAGAAAAGAGACTTTCTACCTTTAGTCAGCTGTAGTAATAGAAAACTATTATCATAACATCTTCATGGCCTCAGGTGTATTGTGAATCCTTGAGCGCACTGTAAGGTCAAAGCTCATTGGTGGAGTCAGGCTTACGAACGTGGTTGCCATGGAAATGTCTCTCACCTCAGTGCTTTTGTCTGTGTTATTTCCCCTCTCTCTCTCTCATGTTGGTGTGTGTTTGAAGAATTTCCCAGCTGAGGGGTGTTTCAAGTCAGTGTGTGTTTTTGTCTGTATACTGTACGGGTGTAGAATATTCAGGCTGAGTAATATTTTCTGTCTCTGGCTGTCTTTGTTTCAGGATGAGTCGTTGCCTGGCTGTAAGTCTGTGTGTCTGTGTGTGTGTGTGTGTGTGTGTGTACATGTACATGCGTGGCTATGAGTTAGCTGAACTTTGAATCACACTCCATGTGTGATTTTTTTTTTCCACCAATAGGCAGGAGTCACAGCTCTCAGCTACAGAAAGAGGGAGAGAAACACGTCGGTTTGTAACATAAAATGAGACCTCTAACCTTTAAATTACACTTTGATCAAACTGTTTACTGCATAAGAAAAGGTTAGGGAAGAGTTTAGACTTGCCATGAAACATTTGGATAATGGAAATAATTAGATAGAACTCGGAGAGAGATTTAATCCAATTCGTAAGAGTAAAGATTGGAAAGTCCCATTTATTAGATTCAGAAGGAAATTCCCATTAGAGCTGCATCGATTTATGTTTTAACCAAAGGGGCGGCAGAAATACGCCAGAACAAACTCGTAGAAACACAACTGTTGTAGCTAGAATGTTAAAAACTGCCGGCTTACACGTCCAGTAGACACAGAGCAACACTATTGGCCCATTTCACTATTGAAACTTTTCCAGTCAAATCATACCTGCATTAGATCCTTGTTGCACTGAGATCTACTTTTTTTTTACTAGACTTTTTGTAAGGTTTTGCTTGCAGCCAATCACTGCAAGTATTCTTCGATTCAATGCAACATGTGATTGGCCGACCACCGCAGCAGCTACAACCCATACAGTCTGAAATGTGATGTCTTTGACAAAGTTGGCAGTTCAGCAAGCTGAGATGTCACCAAGTTTTCGGAAGTAAGTTTATACTATGAAATGAAGTACTCTGTTGGTATCAGTATCACTTTGATGTTATGATACACAGCCCTAATATTCACCAAGTTCTTGGTTTGGTTTGTTCACCAACAACTCCACAGCTGTGTGTGTAAAATGCCCTCGTGCAGCCTCTATGCAGCTTTATTAATCACAACAGTAGGACAGCTGACAAAACACAGTTCATCACCTCCTTTGTGAACAAGCTCTTAAGGTGCTATATGCTTGAATTTGCTCACCAATCACATTTTTATTTGAGCTTTCTGCTGTTTTTTTTGACGGGCAGACAGCATACAGTCAGTCTGCTTGTTTCCTAAAAACAGTTGGTGCCAATTTTATGTCATAGTGCAGGATGGAAAACCAAAACAAATAAGATAAAGAGATAAAGAGCTGCACTGTTGGATGTTGATTCTCAGTGGGTTTGGTAGTACCACCGACAGTTTCACACATATGAAACATTTACATTAGGTTCTAAAGCTCCTGTAGATGGTAGGTTTTAATGTCTATCACCTTTAATATTTCTCTTGTCTCATGTTCTTATTTGTTCCAAGTGTTTTGCTGTTTTGAGGTTTGTGATGCTGCTTCATCCAGCTCATAGTTGTTTGCAAAATGAACATAATTGAATCAAAATAATGGACTGAGTTAGGGATTTGGACTCAGTTAGACAGTTAAAGAATCAAAGAGGTAACTACTCGCTCTCACAACAACAAGCTTCGGTCCAAGCACTCGACTGACAGTTGACCATTAAATGATTAATGACTCGTTTGACGCAGAGGTGGGGAGATTAATGAGTCAATCAAGATGATCAAACCAAAACAATCAGTTCATCCAGTATAAATTCTGTTTGATCCATCTGTCAGTCCATCAAACAAAAAGCTTCTCCTGGCCATAGAAATTCTCTCACAGAATCATTTCCTGGCCCAACGTACATGCAGCGAAAAACCACACAGAGCGACCACACAGAGCCACGAGTCAAGTGCTTTGGAACCCACTTGTTGCTAGGCAGTTTCACATGCTGTTTTATAGAGGCTCTTTGAATGGACTCGTAAAGTGGGCACCAATGTGAAAATAGATTTTATATTCAGTTGTTTGTGTTTGCTGAATGCTATTTGATACGTGCAGTCTCAAGTGTCAAGATGCACATCAGCCAGCAGTTCTGCCCCTTTGAAACGCTCACTTCTTGATGTGTGCAGTGTTTTGAAAAGCCGAGGATTGCGTGTCTCGTTTCTGTAGCTCTTATCGCCTCGAACCATGTGCCGCTGCTCGGTGTAATCAGACCCCGTGTACGTACAATCAGCATGTACGGTGAGACAGACGTGGCTGTTGTGACACAGAGAGTGCTGTGAAGGAAGTGGTCGAGTAACATGAGATGGGAGACCAATGGGAAGGAGGTTCCTCTTGCATATTGTTGCCAATTGACTTTATTGGACACTTCTGGGCTGTTATGTGGACAAAAAGACCAGAACTGATATTTAAAGTAGTTTAAATTGCAGCTGATGAAGGTTTGTTCGCTTTACAATAGAAGGTGAGATAGGTACTGTAGGTGAAGGCCTATACTGTTGCAGCCATTAAAAAATTAATGATGCATCCTTGTTCTTTCACAGAAGCAGATAAGAAACATCTTACAACAGCTTGTCACAACATAAAGGCTTAACTACGTTATCAACTGTAGTTGCTGTTGTTAATCTTGGCTCGACCTGCTGGAGTAGAGAAAGAAGTGCACAGTAAATATAAACTGAAAAAAATTGAGGAAACTAAAAATTTCAAGGCAGCTTACTGCAATAGATCTTTGACTTTTGAGGCCAACTCAAACTTTTAGGTTTTGGGGGGAAAAAAGTCTTACCAACTACTAATCTTTTCTTGAGATGATTTACTTTTCTTCTGTAGATAAACTTAAATCTTTGAGTTTTAGAAAACCCAGAAAATTTCTATTAAAAAAAAATTCAGATTGAGAGCACACTGTGACCAGTTTTCAAATACATTCCTTTTGAGTTTCAAAAACTCAGAGATTCAAGTTTATCTAAAGAGTATAAAAGTAAATGAGATTATAGATCGGCGAAAGAAAAAAGAAAAGACAAGCTTTGGTAATTTTTTTAATGATTCGAAACAAATGATTTTTCTAGTCAGATAAACTTGATACTGATGTAGTCGAACTTGAGAAAACATGTTCAATAAGGTTCAGATATTAAGTTGAAATAACAACTCTTTAGTCACACTGGCAAACATTACAAACAAATTTGATTTGCTTTCACATTTCTCAGTTTGAAATTCCAGAGTATAAACAGAAGGGTCTCTGGAGAATTTTAACTCTCACACAAAGCATGGTGGGAAATCTACAAATATGCTGATATTTCTTTAGAAAATTAATTTAGTGAGTTATTCATTCAACTCATCATTTCAAGCCAAAAGACTTCAAGTTATAAGAACTCAAGTTATAAGAACTACGAAGTTCTGAAGTGTTGTGAAAATAAATAGAAATTTTAAGTTTAACTTGAATAAATAAAACTTGTATGTTTATGTTAAGTTAATGAGAATTCATGTATTTTTTACAGTGTGGGATGGAGACATCCTACCAATATTTACAGACTGATGTTCAGAGGAAACAAGGCTGTAAAAATCATGTCTTTCTTTGTTTAGAATAATGTTAAATCAGAGGAGTTTAACCAGAACAATGTGTTGGACAGTTGTTGCTATGAAAGCCAGATTGCTTAGCAGTTGTTGTCTTGGCCCAAGCAAAACATACCTTGGTTACCTTGGTCAGGGCTGGGGGATCAGAGATCATCCATGAAATGTGACCTGTACAGTACGTGGTCCAGCAGACCTGAACTGAGTCAGAGACTAGAAAGAGGACCAGCATCAATTTCAGCAGGACAGGGACAGACAAAGACGGGAAACATGGCTCTGGACGCTCAGAGGAAAACAGCCATGGAACAGATGCTGTGATCAACACAGACCCGGAGGATTATAAATGTTTTCATCACACATTTTTACTTTTCCATCACTTCTGTCTGAGTGTAGTATTTTATCTCTTTTTTTTCGTTCACTGCTGGCCTTTAATTACGAAAAGGTTTTTTGGCAGCGCTGCAAATATTCATTCCTGAATGACAGAATGAGGATTGTTTTTAAATTGGCTGAAAACTGCGAACCTGCTCCTGAATGAACATGGAGGGTGATTTTCTGAGGCCGTTCCGAGCTCCCACCTGCTGAAACTGAGAGCTGTGATGAAGTGACGGATGCTGAGATTATCCTCGTGAATTTCCTGAGACGATCCGCAGTGGGACTTCAGGATGTGTGTCGGCTTCGTCTTAAGGAGATTGGTTCAATAAAACCGGTCTTAACACTCTCATCATCCATGAATGAAATCAAGTAAGTTATTGAGCTGAGACTCGCAGAGAACCGTAAACAAACAGGAAACAATTTGATTCTTGATCACAAGGGTAATCAAGATGATGACGACGACGTCATCCGGTCTGGAAGTTGCCATCGGCCCTTTCTGCTTCCGTCGGCACTCCTGGGTTTGGTATGTGAAGATAAAGGAAAACTCGGGATCAAGCATTGTTACTTATGTGTGTGTTCACTGTTGCAACCTTGTCTCCTAGAAATTACATTTACATGACTAAATTATCTTCCCTGTTACGCTCCAGTGACAAACATTATTACTGCCTGGATTATGTTAAGAGGCAGTGCTACATTTATTTACAGCAGCTGCTGTGAGGTGGTCAGGGTGGCAGGCAGACAAAGCTCAGGACTTTAAGACAAGAGACCAGGTTTCCAGAGTCTTGTCTATGGTTTAGGCAACATAAGCAATTTGGTTAAGTTTACACTAAAATAGTGGTTTCAGTTAAAGCAAAGGGTAGGCGATCCTGGAAAGAAATAGTTGATTGGTGAGTCACTTTTCCAAATAAAATACTGTTGTTTGGGGCTGGAAGTTCGGTGCGAGCCACCTGCATTAGAGATTCCTCCTGTTCTGATTGGCTGTTTTCACTCAGGTGTGGTGGACTCCTTCAAATGCCAGTAGGAGCAGTGGGAGGAGCAAGAGAAACCTGATTTTTTTCACATATTTATCTTATGTACCACTGTGAGGATATAGTGACTATTTCAGTAAATATGACATAAAGTTATTTTTCTAAAAGTTACCTACTGAACTTAAACAGTTTATGAAGTCATTCTAGACTTTCTTGTATTAAAGCTAACTTTTCTCCATTAAAATGTCTGAAAACAAGACCAACTTTAAATAATTTGAGTTGTCCCAAATGTTTCCCACAGTGCTCAAACCAACAGAAATATGTACTTTATTAAAGGTTGCGGTGCATTTCCATGCTAGCCGCTAGTTGCTATAACTTTCATGAATTCATGACATACGTCAGATACATCAGAGAGTGAAGAAGGAAGTCAGCAAATATGGTTAAACATAACATGAATAAAACTTTAGTATTACTGTAGCTCATCCATGAACGTGATTTCTGCCTGAGTCATGTCAGATAGATTTTCATTTGCAGTGGAGTTTTTTTTTATAGTGAAGACAACAACTCCCATGATGCCACGCTACTTTACAACTTCATCAAACTACATCTTTTGAAAATTGTTTTAATTACATAGTATACATTTAAACCAAGACAAGGATCTTACCTTAACCTTAAGTCCTGTGAGTGCAAAAACCTAATGATAAAAAAAAGTTTAATAATGCAGCAGTCACTATGGGTGCATATCGTATTGCAAGATTTTTGCAGAAAACAAATGAAATATCTCGTCAATGATCATTTTGCTGATACATCCAGTGTCATTATATTTGTGACCTGCCATTTTCTCTAACATTTTCCCATTATGCTGATAGAAAATGTAATCTGGATGGCATTAAGTTCCTTCAAACTGGCAAATTAGTTGTGTTTGAATGTAATTTGTAGGAGGTGGTTGATTATTTTGACTATTTGGCCTATGCTGATGTGTGTGTGTGTGCGTGTGCGTGTGTGTGTGTGTGTGTGTGTGTTTGGGTTCTTTTGCGTGTGAACATAATTGTTGTCTGAGGACACAGTGTGTCATTCTCATTAGACTCAGTCCTTAGTAGCAGAACCTCAGTGGTGTACTTTGTGTAGATCGCTGCTGGAAACTGCTGATAAGACTTTCCTGCAAGAAAATCACCTCAGTGCATAGGAGGAGAGCCGTGGAGTGAAAATGGCCCTTTTTATTTTCCTCTATTTTTACTCTCTGTAACTACACAGACACTTCCACCCATGTCAACTCGCTAATATGCATCTGCACTCTAATCACACCAGTTTCTTTTTGTACTTGGGTTTACAGTTCCCAGTGTGGATCTAAATAACAAACTTCAAGTGTGCTCTTTATACTATAAGCTGGATATAATGTAAGCTGGCCTAAACTCTACAGTAAGTGGGTTTCAGCTT
>JAJHUR010097240.1:0-12040 GCA_027495735.1 Lutjanus campechanus
TGTTGTGATGTGCTGTCAAAGTCAGGTGACGTGCTATAAAGTGCATGTATGGAGGAGGTGGAGTGGATCAACAAACTCTGTCCCTGAAATCCTGCTGTGCGTTCAACCTGACAAAAGAAGTCAAATATTTTGTCTTTTTCTTTTACAACATCTTTCTTGAGCTGTCTCGCCGCAATTTGCAATTTCTTTTCATGCTTTTCTGCTCCGGGCAGCACCTCTATTTCCTTAGCGCATTGAAAAAGCAAGCAATTTTTCTAACATGCACTCTCACTTTTTTTTTTCCTGACTATTCTTAGTTCTGTCACTTTCCCACCATATACTCAAAATTTGCTCAAAATTAGTATGTAACTGGGACACAGCTATGATCATTGCTGTGCATGTGGGCTCTCTGGAGCAGCTCAGCGGAACAAACCATCGCTAATGTTATTAGTGACACCTGGGCTTTTTTCACCCTCTTTTTTTCCCCCCACATGAGTGCGGCGGAGAAATGCAGAAAAAAAATCTAATCTTGTCTTTAATTAAAGCAAGAAGTCAAGCGTTCTGCCACACCGGCGTAATGAAACACTATTTAAAGTGTTAACCAAAGCCAACGCGCGCAGGAGTCGTCACGCAAGCCGCGGAGGGGGTTTACCACGAGGCTGAGGCAAATCAATTCAGAGAAAACGGAAGCTTCTGCAACACACCGCTCGCAGAAATGTGATTTGTATGCACATAAGTGCCCATAGGACTAATGAGCTTAGAGGAAAACTCTTGAGTCAATCCTATTGTTTGAGTGTGTGTGTATGTGTGTGTGTGTCAGGTGTAGGCGTGATCGAGTGTGTTTCTTGAGCGCGCACACTGAGCAGGATAGACAGCACACTGTGTGTTTCTCATCTGTTAAGTGATGCTTTTGGGTTAAATTTATCTTTTGCGTACTGTTTCTGGAATCCTTCACTGGATGTGTTGTCAGACAGGTGTGAAATTGGATCTAACAGCTTGTTAATTCCCTTATATGGAGAAAATACAGAGAGCGGAAGATAGGCTTGATATAAAGAGCAACAGGTAGCAGAGATTAACACAAGTTTTTTTTTGCAAGCCAAGTCTCAAGTCTCTGAGGGGCAAGTCCAAGTCAAGCCTCAAGCCTCTTCTTGTTGTAATGAGTTTTCTGTCATCTGCTGCCTGCCATCTGCTCTGCTTGGAACACTGAATAACTGTAGGGGAGAGCGGGGTAAGATGAGCCGAGTTAAACTTTTCTTTGGTTTTCGTCTGGACAAAAACTTGACTTAACTTCAGTGCCTTATGGTAGGATTAGTTTAGCATTTGGCTCACTGCCTAGTTTAGCAATCCAGGCTAATCTTTAGCAATATGCTTTTATAGATTCCAAGTCGAAGACACGAATCCCCATGTCTGACAAGTAGTCAACATTTGTAATTGAACAGCATTTTCCTAGATCAGTGTTGGGGAGTAGTGAACTACATGTGGATCAATTACCACAGCTGTAGATGAACTACAATGGGCTGGTAATTTAACTACATTCAGAGCTCAGTAGCTTTCGCAGTAGGTTGGATTAACTACTTTGGATCATGCAGTTTAGGTAGTTCATTTCAAACTACATATTCACAGTATTCTCATGATGTTTTTGCCACACAATATGGCACAATGCCATACAATGCCATAGTTATCATTTAATTGTCAACTTGTACAATGTGATGTCGGCTTCATATGAGTTCTGAGCTGCACGTCCGTCCTGTCAACACTATAGTGATGTTACCTTTGCCTACAAAGTTAGTGATTTTTCATCTTAAAGTTAGTTACTTCAATATTTACTGTTAGCTTACCATTTACCATTTGTTTTGAAGTATTTTAGAGGATTTTGATAATCACCTCTGTGTCTAGATAATTTAGCAACGTTAGCTAGTTACCTAGCATCATCATCATCTTCATTAAAACTCAATAGAAACAAAATAGAACTCAACAAAAACATCTCAGCTCAGTTGTCTACTGCTACAACAATCACCAAATCTGGTTTTATGGAAATAAACCATTTGTTCACTGTTAGTTGCTCCTCTCCTAATATATTCACATTCAATTCAGTGAATTGAGGGTTTATTTCGCCCAAACCAGAGTTGGTGATTGTTGGAACACTTGAAAAAGATGTTTGATGAGTTTTATTTTGTTCCTGTTGAATCTGAATGAAGATGGTGATGCTATCTAGCTAATGTGGCCTGTTATCTAAAGATGCTGATGCTCAAAAACAGTATGAACAGACAGTAAATTCTATTAACAGTTAACCCAATTATTGACACAGCTAAGTGTGAAAGTTAAGTAACTAACTTGAGGATGAAAAATCACTGTTAACACTATCACTGACAGGACATAAACGGAAGTACAGCTCATAACACAGATGTCACATTGCATCATGCAAGTACAGAAATGACACCTGCTTTTGACTAAAACTAAATGTTATTTGTGACCAAGATGTCTGTGATCAAGTTCCTTTATAAATTTAGCCTTTTCCTGACTCTACCTCAATAACTGCTGCCTAAAACACATCCTCTGGCTTCATAAGTGAGGAATTAACCAATAGACCAATATTGGGAGTCATTTAGACTGAAGATTTGGAGAAACAGAAACCACTTTTAGTTGAATGCTGTCACTGATAATGCATTATGTATAATGCATTATCAGTAACTAATACTCTGAGAAGAATACTTTGTTCTTTCACTTTCTAATACCAGTACTTCTACTTGTAACAGAGTTTCAGTACTCTTTTCAGAACTGGTAGTTTAACTACTTTTCATTATGAAGTAGGTAGTAGTTTGCAAGCCGCTGCTTTACAGTAGTTTCCCCAACACTGCCTAAGATAAATGTCTTGACACAACAGCCTTAAAAAGGAGGAGAAAGGAGGGCTGCTTAATGTATCTTGTTCTTGTAAAAACTAAAGGAATGCAATGACTCTCCAAACTGGGACATGTTAAAAGAGAGAAAAAGAAAAGGCATTAGACCTCATATTTCCATTGAAGGCTGTCTTCTTGCTTAAAGCGTGTGTGTTATTTCTCAGCTGTCAGACGTTTTGTTGTTTGCAAAGCCGCTGCCGTAAGCAAACTCACTTTCTTAGCTTGAAAAAGTCAGCCGTGTCGGCCTGACCTGCCAGGATCAGGCTGTGGGTAAAGATGTCGTCAGGGTCAGTTCTCTGAAGTCCACAGACCTCCAACTGCGTTTCTGCTCTGCTGAACAGCAGCGATGGAGAAAGTACTCACATCCTTAAGTAAAAGTACAGCAATACTTTGAAGGGGTATGCATAAGACTGTCACAATCATGTCATGACACCTGATATGAACATGACGGAGTCTTATGAATGTTTATGACTGCTGTCATTAAGTGTCATTCAGTCAATTCTGTCATTTTTAATGCAAAGTTGACATTGTTTGAGATGTCTTTGTTATGACAGCTTGACGTTAGCAAAGACAAATTGTCTTTGCTATGACAACTTAACATTAATCAACACAATGATGTCTGTTATGACAACTTGACATTAACCAAGACAGCATAACCGCTAATGTCTTTGTTATAACAACCTGACATTGTCAAACTTAAAGAAACTGTTGAGCTTTATGTTTTAACATTACAGTATACTTTCATATGTGGCTGGTTTTGACACTGGCTGTTATGAGACCGTTATAAGCACATCATGAGCGTTTTCCTTGACCTCAAGTAAAGTGGTATATTTTGGACTTGTCATAAAGATGTCATGTCATAGCTGTGGAGTTTGCTGCCCAATTAGCTGACTCAGCCCTGGGGTGCCAGGAGCAAAACCCAACAAGAAAACCACCTCAGTACTGTATTCCCTGTCGTCAAACTGGACACCATTGGTCTTGGAGTCTCTTGATTAATGTCAAGTTGTTATAACAAAGACATTTTTGTTTTGTTTAATGTCAAGTTGTCATAACAGACATTACTGGCTTGCCTAATGTCAAGCTGTCGTAACAAAGACATGTCAAATAATGTCAGCTTTGCATTGAAAATGGCATAATTGAACAAATGACACTTAATGATAACAAGACAGTTCATAAAGATTCCTTCATGTTCATGACAGGTGTTGATGACATGGTTATGACTGTGTATGAAAATATTATGCAGACTCCTTTAAGTTGCCATCATGCATTCCACATCTTACTTAAGTAAAACTGTCAGTATTATCAGCAGAATGTACTTAAAGTATCAAAAATAAAAGTACTTAATGTACAGTAAAATGATCCCAATCAGTCTTTTTTATTAAATCTGATTACTGCTACATTTATGTGTATGTTGCATTTGACTGCTGTACATGTTTAAGCTTGTAGCATCGCAGTCCTGTGAGAACCACGTATCTCTAAGAAGTCAACTTTTCAAGTTGTCAAAAAACCGCCTGTTTTCAGCTTTGTGATGATGCATTTTCCAGCTGATCCCAGGGGCTTTTTAATGACTTTATTCAGCTTAAGAATGAGCTAAAGGACTCCCACACACTTTCCAACTTGCAATATATCATTTATTTGCGATGTTTCGGTACTAGACCCTCATCAGGCAAAAGCCAGTGTGCGGGAGTCCTTTTGCAACTTCTTGGTCTACTCTCTCCAACGCACCTGTCTTATCTAATAGATGTGCAAAGTGTTTCTTCTGCTCTAGCTTAAGAAGGAGGAAAGTTTTTGTCAGTCCATAAAGGTACACTTCACCCTTCACTTTAGCAGAAATATTCGAAATCAGCACATGTGGAGATACATGATTTTCACTGGATAGGAAGGGTACGAAAAATCTGAAAAGTAACTAAAGCTGTCAGACAGATTTAGTGGAGAAAAAGTACAATATTCACCTGGAGTGTAAGTATAAAGCTGTGTACAATGGAAATACTCAAGAAAAGTACAATATGTCAAATTTGTACTCGAATACTGTACTTGAGTAAATGTACTTAGTTACATTCCGCCACTGCTGAACAGCCACATCTCTGCATGAGTGACCTCCTGAACCAAAGACACCAAACATGACAAAAAAAGGCAGAAAATGACTCCAGATGGCGTCTCTGTCTGAAGTGCTCCTTCCTCCTGACTCCTCCAGACGCTGAATCATGATGCAGAAGCATAAATCATGCAAAGAGAGCTGATGGATTCATTTACTGATCCTCTGCTGATTTGCATGATTAAAGTGGCAGTATGATGGTAACAGGTTCAGTATCACAGAGAGAAAAAAAACCCAGTCCTCTTGGATTTCTTGGATTTTGGCTCCTCACATTACATAAAAGTACTTTGATTCAGTGTCGCATGGCAATAAAACATCTAGCTTCCAACCAAGATGATGAACACTTTTCATTGGCACTGTATACTGTTGTTCATTCTTATTTTGAGGTTTTCATCTCATTTTTCTCTCCCAGTCAAAGAAGAAAACCTGCAGTCAGTCAGTAGTACAGCAGTCACTCATTCTTGAGAAATGGGACAAAATTGTATTTTTAGGGGGTCCTTAAAATAAATTTTCACCAAAAAAATTAATTAGTGTTGGTATTAATCTTTTTTTTTATGATAGGACATGATTTGTCCTAATTCTCAAGAATGGGTATAGCTCAGGGGTGGGAAAAAATTTTCATGCAGACCACATGAGAAATTGATCAGGCTTCTTCGGGCCAGACACAAATGATATAAGGTCCTAATATTGGCCAAAACTCTCATAATGGAACGGTCAGAAGTGTTCTTTATAGGGCACTTCTACTGTGGGTCTTCCTTTCTGAATTGCCATGTGATGAATTGTAGGGTAGTATTATGTTGGTAACTTGATTTTTTTCAGTGTACCATGCATGCAATGTACAGGTTGCAACGATAGCAGCAGCAAAAGTAGAAGAACAACATAAACAACACGGATGTGCAGCACTGAGTGAATAAAGTTACAGTTTAATATAAAAGATACAGTTCATTATCATTATTAATCAACACAGCACTGACCCCTTTCAAAATAAAAGTCCGACAATGGTTTAATGGCAAGCAAAATGCTACTGACTGTCTTTGCTAGATTTTTAATGTTTTTGGTATTTCATGATGGCCTTGCGGGCCAAGTGAAACCTTTCAGTGGGCCGCATTTTGCCCAGGTCTGGCATGGTATATCTGGACTGTCACTGTTTATATTAGGATAGACACCGTGGGTACTCAGTAATTGTAATGTCTGTGGAAGATGTAGAGGTATTTTGAGAATCACTTTATAGTTTGACTGTATATGGACGTATAGGAAAATATGTTCTATATTCAGAGCAAAAATAATCATTTCTGTGTTGTGGAATTCTGATAGTACAAACAAATGAAGCTCAGCCTAAGTTCAATCAGGAAGACCTCCTTTACGATGTTCATTTAGAATTCCTCTACTCACTCACTCCTCCTACTCTCTCTAATCAGCTGGTCGTGGGCGTTCACCTTCCTCTCTACTATCCAATCAGATTTTGCCACGGTCTCGTTGCCAGTCAATTGCCGCCACTGTCAAACTTTAAATCTCTGCTGTTTTTGCTCCATCAGTGCCATACAGACAATGCGCAACCCTCCTCCGCCCCTTCTCCTCCAGTCTTCGGACCCAGGCAGCCAGAGTCCATCACCTCGTCCCTTCCCCATGCCATCATCAGGTCCAGGCAGCAAGAGTCGGAGTCTCTTCACCACCTAGCCTCTGCATCATCATCCCATCACCACCACCACCAGTGTCTAGACCCCGGGGGGGATTTCCTCTAACTCCTGCTCACCACCCCCTATTGATATACGTCCACATTCTATGCACTACAATGGGGTCTAACCGCCAAAGACTTCTGTGTGATCTCATGCACGTGCAATAGGGGTGTAACAATACATGTATTTGTATTGAACCGTTTCGGTACGCTACGTTCGGTTCGGTACAGGGCTGTGCACGGGTGAGTTCACGGGCCGGAATTTTTTTTTTTTTTGGCTCACGGGCCAGAAGTTGCGTGTGTTTACGTTCCGCCGCTAACATGTGCAGCTACACGTGCAGCTACACCTGCAGCCCGTGCGCATGATGGCTACTGCTAGCAGTAAACCGGAGCTTGAAGACCCTCCCCTGTCGCTAAAGTCTCCTGCTTGGGAACACTTCGGCTTCCTGGTTAAATATTGCAACGGAGAAAGACAGGTGGATAAAACAAGGGCGGTGTGCCGACACTGATCAGCTGAGATCAGGTATGTCTCCGGCAACACGACAAACATGCTAACTCACCTAAAACGGCACCACCCGAGTGTAAATATCACCGCTACAAGAAGAAAAACCAACATAGTGCAAACGCAGCTGACCTCGGCATTCAAGCAGCCTCTCCCTGGCAATTCAGATCGGGCCAAAGCTATAACAAGAGTCACTGGAGTTTTTATAGCAGCGGATCTAAGACCATATTCAGTTGTTGAAAATCCTGGTTTTAAACACATGCTCAAGGTGATTGAGCCCCGGTATGAAGTACACCCAAATGAACAACAAGAAAATTTAGGTTTTGCTTTTTGTTCCCATATTGTATCGAAAATGAACCGAACCGTGACCTCAAAACCGAGGTACGTATCGAACCGAGATTTTTGTGTATCGTTACACCCCTAACGTGCAATAAACTAATTCATCTACTCAGAGTCTCTCCTGATTGAAATGTAGGTACTGTCATCCCCAGACCACAGAGCTGCTACTGATTTTTAAATCTTTATAATTTTGGTGCTTTTTTTGCTTTTATTGCACAGAGACAGCCAACAATGGATAGAAGATGGTATATAGAGACCTGTGACCTTTTGGATATAAAATGTCACCACCTCATCAATTTATCCAATTAGATATCTGTGTGTAATTTTGCCAGGATTAGTGTCAGAGTTACGGCCAAAAATCTGTTTGGAGAGTGACTGTGACCTTTGATCACCAAAATCTAATCAGTTAATCTTTCAGTCTAAGTGAACATTTGTTTCACAAGTTTAAAAAAAATTCCCTGAAGGTGTTTTTTAGATATCGCATTTGACTATTAATGAATTACCTGAAAACATAATGCCTCCAGCCATGAAAAGCATAAAAGCATAAAAGTCATAAAAAAGTTTTTTTTAAGGTTTTTCAAAAATTCTGAATCACAGAGGTCCTTCAGCATACAGTCATGAATGTACAAAAAATATTTAGGCTGATCAGCCCAGTAGTATTCGAGATTAACTGTGGATAAGCTGTAGGTCCGGATCCAGATCACACGCACACACTCACTCACTCACTCACACACACATGTTTGCATGATCCCTGCCACGCATAAGCCAGACAAAATCATTCTGAATGTTTGATTGTTTAATTGTGACTAAGCAGTGGTTACATCTAATCCAATATTCTTTTCAGGTTGCCTGATATGAGATCTGCACTCTTCTACATAGTGTGGTGTTGGGGGGGGGGGCTGTGTGTGCATTTCAACTGCAGAAAACAAATGATAAAAGGAAGCCAGTGTGTCTTGTGATGGTTCCAAGATTGAAAAAATTTGTGTGTGTCCGATTGCTCATTGTTGACTGATTTCTGAAAGAATTGAAATACATGTCTGTGCCAACATGTCTCTCCTTTTTTTAGGGCTTTTATGTCTTTAATTTACAAGACAGGAAAGGGGGGAGAGAGAGTTGGGGACTGGGTTGCAGCAATGGTCCGCGGGAGAAGAACCCACGGCCGCTGCAGAGGACCCACAGCCTCAGCACATGGGGCGAACTTGACACACACATTACTGAGACATTTACTGTGCTGTTGTGGCTGCGCGCACACACACACACACACACACACACACACACACACACACACACACACACACACACCATCAGCATGAAAATTATCTCAAACTCAGAGGACATACTTGCTAATGTGCATTGCAGTACTATTGATGTATTATTATGGCAGCAGTTTCAGACTCAAGCCATTGTCCAAATGTCTCAATATCTTATTAGACTACGGCTCTTAATTCATGTTTATTCTGCAGTTTGCTTTGCATTTTCAGCTGGCTTATCCAATATTGATGTCTGTAGCTGTAGGATATGGCAACATGTCAAAACTTTACCAAATCATTATAACTTCTGGACGTCAGTTCAATTCCAGAGCCACCAATCCAAAGCATCGGAATTTGATAATCTGGGAATGACACACAACAATCAGCGATCTTTCTTCAGAATTGCTTGTTGCACACGCACAAGTAGAAGTTATGATCCCATGAATATTCATATCGGAACAAAGTCATATTTTAAAGGGAGGCTGGCTTGCTCCAAGTCTTTGTGTCCCTCATAATCATCTTTTTTAACAACTTGCAACTGTCCTATACGACTTCATTTTCCAAAGACAGTTGTATAATGCACTTCCTCACTGATTACATTCCTCTACAGTACAAGCAGATTCGCTAGTGAGCCAACAGATGCCTTCGGGTGTCTCCTGTGCACACACGAGCGCAATGCACAACCCTGCTGCTGGTGTAACACCGCTCCACTGACTGACATTTGGAAGAGGTTACGTGCCAAGAAATGTAACAATGTGCCAGCAAAGACAAGGAAGAAGAAGACTGCCAGCTAACAAAGGCGGATTTAAGCGAGGATGGAAAGCGTGCTTATTAGCCCTCAAAGTTAAAGTTTTGGTGAAAAAAGTTCTGTAAATGTTCTGCAAAAACAAACTTTGTTTTTCTGAGAAATCTCCACAGGTTACCTTCAGTCTGAGAGCCTGACGCCAAACAGAAGGAGTTTTAATTGTAACTTGCCTGGAGGAAACTAAAGAAAGTAAATATACTGTCTAACTGAGATAAATCTGGTTTATCTGATCATCTTGTTTGTAGAACAGCCCTCAGAGACGTGTCTTAATGAAATGAAATGCTGTTCTCTGGACAAGACAACAGGGGTATTGCAACACTGAAGTAAACACAGAGACTGAAGCATAAATGTAGAATTTTTCATTTAAAATAACACTTTAATTTGTGGGCAGAGGATTGTCAGAAAGTTTATTTACTAAAACGGTTCCGCTTACAACAGCTAGCAAACATTTTTCTGTTTCTGTTTTCATCTCAATTTGTCCTATACTGATGATTTATCTCTTGGCTTCTCTACTGAGGCACAAAGTACCCTTTAGTGGCTATATGATAGATGGCCAGTAAGTCTTTTTGACACACTGTTAACACTGTGAAAGGCACCTACAGTAAACCCACCCAACACAGGTTACTTCAGCGGGATTATGACGAGACCATGTTTGGGGTTACAATAACAACATCACCTGAATGCATGTCTCTGAAGCAACTTGCAAGACGAAAGTCACGTGACGCACAAAACATTACATGCCTTGCAACTTTTAATAACTTTTGTTTTGTTTTGTCCTCCATGTGTGGACTTTCCCCCTCTAAATACTACATCGAAAGCCCGGTGCAACTCATACAGTCGCAGATGGGTTTACATTGAAGTCACTTGGAAAAACCCAGCACGTCGCTTTCAGATGTTAACAGGTGCTGAGGGGCAGCGACAAATCAGCAGTATGTGATGAGTTGGGAATGAGACCTGGCTGCTTCAGTGAACACAGAAGTACAAAAAAGTAAGAGTACTCCATCTCTCAATACAGAAAAAACAACCCTATGAGTGAATGTGCTACAATGTGCATACACTGTGCTATTAGATTGTTACTGCTGATGTGTTATTTGTGTTTGCAGCATTTTACTGTCGTGAAGCTGAACTAATTTTAGCTACTCTTGCTAAAATGTGAACCAAGTTTTTCTCACTAAGAACTGAGATCACGAGTCCCTCACACCATTCTTATTTTTTTTTCAACAAAAACATTCTCGGGGTAGTCGTAGGCACTCAGTTGGTAGAGCATGTCCCCCATGCATTGAGGCTATGAGTCCTTTGTAGCAGCTATGGGTTCAATTCCAGAAAGTGGCAATTTGCAGGATGTTGTTCCCTTTCTGTCCTGTCTGCCTTCAGCCCTCCTATCATAATAAAGGCAACATAAGCCCCAAAACACATCTGAGAAGCCTGGTGTCTAGACAGCTTTAAACAGACAACATAACAGTGCTGGACTCAAACTTAAAAGTCTTTTGTAACAAACAATAACTCAAGTCTCTTTTCCTCTCTTACTTTAGAACACTTAATCAAAGTGACTAGTTTAAATGCTGCTGAACATAAAATGAATAGAATGGCGATGCACTGTATAATGTTTGCTTTACTGAGGTTTGTGCGGTCTGGCGACTGGGATTTTGTGATCTTTTTTTTGTCTTATAAGAGTGAGTGAAACGTAGTCAATTAGAAAGGTAGAGATGTGTGAATAGAGATTGCAATTTTTTTTAAACAATTAATCATGCAGCCCTAATGTATAGCTTTAAAGCAATATTCCACCCCTAGATGATAATCCACTCAATATGTACTCACCCCTATGCTGATGTGAAGATGGGTGAAGATCTTCAGTTAACAAGGCAATCCTGGAGTTTCAGCAGAAAACAGGGTTGCAGCTAATGGCAGTGAATGGCGACCACAGATAGAATGTAAAAGAAAAGAACACAAAACAAACACCTAATGTCTCCATCCTGCTTGTGTGGTGTAATCCATCTATCTGTGAGCCACGACCACAAAAAACACCGTTTACACCATGTTTTTAGCCGAAATGTCAACTGTAGGCTCCCAGGTAGCGTGTAAACATGGCGTCGATGTATCGTGAGACTTCGTATATCTCTTAATGGATGCACACGTGAAAGTATTGCGAGATATACAAAGTCTCGCAATACACTGACGAAGTCTCGCGATGTTTATACGCTACCTGGGAGGCTACAGTTGACATTTCGGCTAAAAACATGGTGTAAATGGCGTCTTTTGTGGTTAAATTTTAATGTTGCAGCTTGCGGACACTTGGATTACACCACACAAGCAGGATGGAGACATTTTGTGTTTGTTTTGTGTTCTTTTTTGTTGTTGTTGTTTACATTTTATCCATGGTTGCCATTCACTGCCATTATACCGGATTTGGCTACAACCCTGTTTTCTGCTGAAACTCCTGGATTGTTTTGTGAACTGAAGATCTTCACCCATCTTCACATCAACATAGGGGTGAGTAC
>JAJHUR010097241.1:0-30615 GCA_027495735.1 Lutjanus campechanus
AATTGCTTTTTAAAGGCTTTGTGTTGAGAAACAATTCCAAAACACTTAAAGCAAGATTATGTATCTATTCTACCTTAAAATAATGAATTCAAAATAATTTTGATGCTACATTGACTTGTAATAAGGTGAACGATGCCTCGGTCATTCCCACTCTGCACCTCGTGGGCCTGGTCTAGCACTATGTAACTTGCATAACGCTTTACTAAGTCACACACCACCAAACATGTCACTGATTTATGGTGAAACTGGATCATATTTTATGGAGAAAACATTTTCTGGTTTTCTCTCTGATGTCCTCCGGCTGTTCTGCCTGAATGGCTGGTTGTGATTTACAGAGTTTCCTAAAGGACAGTGAAGTAAAATTTCTGCAAAATGTAGCTGCTGTTAGCTAGTTAGCTATTAGCTCAGTTAGCCGTGCAGCTCGGACATGGTGTACAGAGCACTAGGGGAGTGTTGGGATTTACACTGGTAACATAGGAGCTTTGGCAGGGGTAAATGCTGGTGGAGAGCGGTGCCTGACGTGTCAGGACCGGAGCCGGGCAAGAGTGCAACATAATCAGGCTCATCAGCTTAAGGACATCATGGCAGAGGCGAGGCGAGACATTGACGGAGGAAGCTAAGAAGAGAGGATGACCGAGCAAAAGGCAGCCACGCAGGACTAAACATCAGACTGATTTTAGCTGGCTTGCTATTTCTTTTGTTGTTGCACTTGCATGATGTTGTATTAGCAAAGCTATCGACTCACTAGTTTTTTATCATAAGTAATGTCATCATGTGCACACAAAAAATGCACTCAAACTGGGGGTGCCAAATCGCAAAAAATTCCAATTAAGACATAATTGTTTTGTGTTGAGAATGAATTCTAAAACACCATAAGTCTGATTAATGATGTATCCATTTTATGCTGCATCATATTTAAATATATTTATCTGGGGAAAAATAGTGGTGTTCTTTTTTAAGACATTTTCTGACACATTTTGTGACATTTTGTGTAAAGTACATGGGTGCATACTCTGTACTGTATACAACTTATAGAATGATTCTCTTTCCTTTAACGGTGCTGCTGCATGCCTTTACTTACCCCTATGCATTATTTATGGTAAAACATCTATGTCTCAAAAAAGAAATGATATGGAGCAGAAAAATGGGGGAAGTAGAGAAAAACAAGAGCAAGCAGGGCTGTAGCTGTTATTGTAATGGTTGCAAGGTGGCTGTTTTGCATGATTGAGGTTTGGCCTTCAGCTGCTATCTAGCTTGGTGACTTAACCAAAACACTTTTCTTTTTTCTTTTATTTCTACCAAGGCAAACCATCAATGTAAATATAGGCATTTCAGTATCAAAAAAGAACGACTGACAGCTTCTTGAAGCCCCTTTTTGAATAGGTCTGGCTTGACCCAAGGTAAAAACACTAAAAGACAAGTTGCGAAAACTTAAAAACATAAAGCCACAAGCTGCAAAGCCTTTTTTCAGTTTACCCAACTTAAGGCTAAATTGTAGTGTCAGCTTAGGATAAGAAGTGTTATCTCTCAACAATACTATTCAGATCTACTCATGTATTACGTTAAGCTTTACGTTAAAACTTAAATTATTACATCTGATTAACTGCTGCTCTTGTAGATTGAAAACACACATTAACAGCACTGCATGCAAAGTCATATTTGGGGATACTTGTCTCCTCAAAAAAAGAAAACATTGTGGGATTCAATCCACCGACTGTTTTGTTAACTTGCTATTTACAGTATGTGACTAATAAGTTTTGGATATTGCTTTAAGACATACTGTAATATGGTACAACTATAATAACAGCTCACAGTTTCCAGTTTGTCAAACGTAATAACTGACGTTTTTTTAATGTAAATACACAAGTAGAATGTTAAGTTTGACAAATTTAAGATTTTGAGTGAACTTTAAGTATATGAGTAGAAAAGAATAGGAGTGTTAAGCTTGAAAAACTTGAGGTAGCACTTTGCATGAACTTCTTAACCTACTGTAAGTTGACATGGCAAATAAGGCTTTGCAGGTGGTTGCTTTATTTATTCTTTTTTAAAGTTTTTTCAATTTTTATTTTTTTTACAGGGCAAATTTTGAGTTCAATTAAACTCAGAAGTGCTGTCTAGGAATGCCATGCAACATCATCAACCCATCCTTTCCCTTCTCACCAAAAGTTGTTTAGTTGCACCAGATGTTGTTTGGTGTCCGTTCCAAATGTAACAGTATGATTTTCGAGGCTTCAACAGGCCTTTTTCACAGAAGACATCTTGAAATCAAATTAATAACGGCTGGATTCCATTCTGCTCCTTCATTTTCAGGGTCCTGGTATTGTGCAAGTTGGCTCACTGTCACACTGTCATGGTTTGGTCTGGAACAGAGCCATTGTTGTTGTTATTAGCAACACCTGTGATTTTCCTTCCATGACAAGTCAAACAGAGGCCTATTGGTTGACAGCACAGCTAACCCCACTCCATCTCCTGACAGAAACTAGCAGATAAAAGACAGAGTAGTGAACACATTGGCCTCGGGTTATCAATAATTGTTTTCAGTGTGACATCACACTGAGGAGCAGCTCAGATGCTGCTTTTTCATCACTCAAAAACATGGGAAACAGTACCAGTTCTGACAGCATAAACAGGAAAAAGGATAGAGATGTTGCAGTTGCATTTTAACTGCTAGGTCATAGGCACGCCCCACCAATGTGCTGCATTGATAATTATTTTCTCCCAATAATTTCAAATTGGCAAAATTTAAGTAATTCCAATATAAGTTATTAGAACTGAACTTTTTTAGCCATGGTGAAATGGGTTGACGATCTTGGTCCAGAGTGAAATATCTCAACTAGCAGGTGGATCGCCTTGAAAGTTCCCAGAGACATTCATGGTGCTCAGAGGATGAATTCTACTGACTTCAGTGATTCTTTGAGCTTTCCTGGAGCACCACCAGCAGGTAAAAGTTTACACTTCTCCTCCTTTTGTTAACTCTCTCAATAACTATATATATATATCCTAAAGTTTTGGTGATCATCAGGTAAAAAACCTTTGTCCAATACTGGACAAAGCTGGACAATACAGTTAATGACATTTCCATCAGCCTCTGTGGTAATGAACAAATGTTAGCATGCTAATTTGCTAAACTAAGATGGTGAACTTGCTGAACTAAACAGCATGTTAGCATTGTCATTATGAGCATGTTACCATGCTGGTGTTAGCATTTAGCTCAAACACCACTGTGCCTAAACCTCACAGAGCTGCTATCATGGCTGTAGATTGTCTGATTTAATCTCCTACTGTTCTAAAATAATTGTATTGAATGAATTGTAATTTAAAATACTTCGGATTTTGTGAGTCAGGATTTCTTGGGCAATATGCCCATTTTGAAGCCTCAAATATAGCATGATGGTCATTGCTATCTTGTTTTTTTTGGAACCAGAAGAGACCATATTTATATGGGGGTGGAGCTATGGGAGGATAAACATTGCAATATCTCTATTCTGATTGGGTCTGATTAAAAACCTAAGGACACGCCGTGGTAGCCACTTGTCAATCACAAGGTAGCCATGTCCTAAAACAGAATGGGACCATCATGTACAAAATGAACATCATGTTGTATTGATGGAGACTTGAAACTAGCAACTGAGACTATAAACTCGTTAGAAAACTGTTAACTGAGGTAATAAATCAAGTTAGAAGCAGTTCTTATTTTCTCATAAGCTTACATACGATCACACTTAATTTTGCAACCACTGGAGTTCTTTAAGTCACTTTCAGACTGACTTCACATCTGTGAATATAACACTTATTTTATCCTGTGTCTTAAACTCTGTAATGAAGTAATAATTCCACATCATAAATGGCAGTTAGAAAACTCATTTGAGCTTTGTACTGTAATAACAGAGGTAAATTATACATCAACATATCCCACATACCAGTCCTACCATAAATCTGTATACATATGAGTGTGCTTTCATGTCCATTTTTCTTTTTTATGCTGTAAATCCCAAACGTTGTCCACAGAGCAGCGTATGTGTCATTTGTATGCATGTGCGCCATTCACACATGAGGCCTCGGGTCGTGCTCCTGACGACATTGAAGTATTAGTGTCTGGGGATGTCGCTGCTCAAAAATCATTAATGAAGCCTGAAACTGATGACTATTTAAAGTCATCAATGCTCAATTAACAACACGCTCTGGTATGCATTGAATTTGACATGTGAAGTCCAACCATGCATCCATTTTCTGAACTGCTTATCCTGTTAAGGGGGACTGGCTGGGGACTGGAAACCATCCCAGCATGCATTGGGCGTGAGGCATGGACATGTTGTTGATGTCTATCACATAGCTAAGCCACATGTATACATACACATTCACACTCACGTTCACACCTACAGCAAATCTAGAGTCTCCAGTGGACCTATAACCTGCATGTCTCTGGACTGTGGGAGGAAAGTGGAGCCCCCAGTGGACGTCCACAGAGACATGGAGTGAAAATGTTCACTCCACACAGAAAGCCTGCTGCCATCCATATATAGTAAATAGAGTATCCCCGCTAACACAACATTCTCATAACATTCCCGCAACATTCCTTACAGGTTTCTATTTGGTAATCCCCCCACAATATTCTAAGAATGTTCCGCAAATGTTTTTGTTCAACGTAACACATGTAAGTAACCTCTGAGGTTCCCTTTGCCTTGTCTTTTAGGTAACCCTCCCACAACGTCCTGAGAATGATTTGCAATCCCTTCATAACATTAGTTTCACATAAGTCAAACTTGGTGTGAATATTACGTGGAATCAATCAAGTTACTTTCCTAGAACATTCAACTAACCTTCCTAGAACGTGTTGAGAATGTCACAACTTTGGTTTTATGTCAGATAAACTTGCCATTTTACCATCTGTGGAACATTATGCCAGAACCTTCAATCAGTGTTCCCGGAACCAAAAACAAATGCTTCCAGAACATTTTCAAGAACCATATTTTGCTAGCTGGGATATGAAAGATGAGATTTTTGTGCTTGTCAGCTGTTACCAGTCTTTTCTCCATATGTATCTGCAAACACCATGGATTTTGGTGGTGGGGGGTGACTATTTCATTCACATTTTTTCGACTGTAGATTGTGCTTTTATAGGGATAGTTCAGATTATTTGTTGTAGGGTTGTATTAGGTAGGCTACTTACTGACAGTCAGTGTATTAACTACAGTAGATGACCCCAGTTTGGAGAAGCAGAGAGGAGCGCCAGCAGTACCAGCACGGAAGCTAAGTAATGACCTGCTGTGGACAGGGTCAGCAACAAAAGGTATTTTAGCCACTTAAAAAAGATCCGCTTTAAAAAATCAATATCAGTTTAAGTGTACACTACATTTAAAATGTGTTATCGCTGCCTAATTTTACCTCACAGAACATGGGAGTTGCTGGTCTTCTGCAAAGTAAACAACCTTTTCTAAGTCCGGTTCCTTTCTGGTCTGTGTTCCAATAACAATTGACCAAGCTTGGTACCTGGAGGAACCTCGGCCAGCTTTCTCCTTTCCTGTCAAATGATTCTCTAGCTAACGACTGATATAGATTAGCTAGTTAGCTAGAATTTTGTTAACATTAGCTATCAGATGTGTTGTTTTGATGTTTTTACCAGACATTTTGCCTATAACCATCTTCAAAATTTGGTTTATGGAGAGAGCAATGTTTGGCTTGTATAACAGCAGTTTCCCATCAGAAAAGGATTCCTGACAATTTTTTCATGATTAATTTTTGTAAATATAGCATACACTTAAACTAATATTGAATTTTTTAGTTGAACCTTTATTTAGGATGATAAAATACCTTTTGTTGCTGACTCCATCCATAGCAGTTCATTGCTTAGCTTCTGTGCTGGTCTCCTCTCTGCTTCTCCAAACTGGTAGCCTGCCGACCAACATGTACTGTCAGTAATACACTGACTATGGATGTATGAAGTACCTTGTACAACCCCACTAAAATAAGCCTGAACTTACTCAGGTTGTTGCTTCATAAGGAACTCAAAAGTGGGGGCAGAGGTTGCATGCAAAGGCCCCAAAACCACCTCTGCTATGAATCTATAAAATCAATGAGCTGGCTGGGACAGCTCATTGATACACTGTTCCCTAATGCTTTGAGGCATATGTGAAACAATATTTCAAGTGTCTCACTGGTTCATTACTGTTCTCTGTGCTCCAGGTGCAGTCACATTTAGAGGCCGTCCTCTCCACCTTCACCACCTAACATTCGCTGGAGTTCACGCCCAGAGTGGATCTAAAAAGAAAAAAAAAATTCCAAATGCGGTGCCATAAATAGCGTCACGTCCTTGATCAGAGGACAAAAAAGTCTCGGCAAAGAGTTTCATCAGCATCTGTCCTTCTGACAAAACAAAATAATTATCTCGTGCTTTGTAGATGCAGAATTCAAACCGCCCAAAACAGGCCACAAAGTTACTTTATCCAAGCTGTACTACAGATTTTTTTTTCTCAGCGTATATTTGCCAACAATGTAGGAAAAAAAAAAAAAGATTTAAAAGTTCCTGAATTGAAAAAGGGGCAAATATTACACTTGTCAGCAGGAGTCACTTTGCGTCTTTATTCAGGAAATAGGGTATGAAAGGAGGTATATTCTCATAAACGCGCAATGTTTTGTAATCAAATTAAAAGAAGATATTTTTTCTTAAATTTTGTTTTTCATACTGTCTTCATATCCAACAGTCCTTATCAAAAGCAAGACACCAACTGAGAGGTGAGAGCTCTGACAACAACCTGGAATAGCAATGGTAAAATACCTGATTTTATCCTCTTATTTTGCAACATTGTATGCTATTTACCTTTTGGGGACTAATATCTGAAAATAAAGTGATAATAAAAAGGCAAATGAAGTCATGTATAATATTAGTCCTCAAAGGGCAAATGAAAAGACATTAGCTTTCTTTACTGTATAAGCCTTTATTTGTAAAAAGTCTGTTGTTTGAATGATAACCCTTTTTATACCACATACTTGAACACCTTGTATTTGTAAAAAACACATTTTGTTCAAACACCTAAAAAAGCTGATTGACACTATAACATTAATTTTGCACTGACAAAAAAAATACAACTTCATACTACACAAATGTTGATTCCATGAGTACTGATACTCCAAATGAAATCAAACACCTTATTAAACAACTGAATCAAATAAGCGCCCAATGTGAACAAAACAATTACAGTACAAAAAACCAAATGCATTTTTCTTCCAGTGCCAGTATATCAGATGAGTTACATTTCCTTCTTATGATAAAACAACAACAACAGTAAGAATAACAATCCATAATAACAAATGCAACAAATACAATAAATCAGAAATGAACACAGAAATGAATAAAATCATTTACTAATTCATACTGAAAAATAAATGGGCTGTTGGTCTTGTGGGTTTCTTTCTTTTAGTTGCCAATTTTTTTTTATCAAGTGTTGGAAAATCTTTCGTACCTACTGGTTAGACATGAGATAGTCTCCCTGGTATGCTCTTTCAAAGAGGGAGGAGCTTCTTGCAAGCGTCATCATACAGTAATCGACAACAGACCATAACCAGAGGCAACTTATTAAAGAGAAAATACAGGGAACACCCACTCAGTGTGCAATCACATGGCTTACGTTCAGATGCTACTGCTGAGCATCCTTTACATCCTTTTGTAGTTGAAGGGCGGTTGATGTTAATGCTTATGCTGAACCTGATAAAACTACAGCATGCACTTGGTGCATCTATTCCAAATTGCGTGATTTACAGTAAATACATCATATAGAAGTACATATTCGTGATTCGCACGAATCACACAATGCACGTTCTATGTTTTACATTTTTCCTCCAGTTTTACGAACAGTTTGTTTCACAAGATTTGTAGAGCTGGCTGTAAAACAAGTGCAATTTGAGCATGTAAACACTGGATCTTTCTTTTTCCTGGCTGTGGAGATGAAATCGGATGGTGTGGAGTAAAAATATTATGAAAATAAACCTTTCAAAACTCAGGTCATGCAAAACAAAACCTACAAGGTACATACAAAATAATGAATACACCAGCAAAAGTTCTTCCAACAGTGAGGAGTCTGTCAGCCTTTGTTCTGGTGTTTGGTGCATGAAATTCTCTCACATGGTCGTGGTTCAGTCTTTTATTAGAGGTCAGCCTCAGTGCTATTCATATGTCAAAGTTCACAGCTTCGGCCCATCATGCATATCTTTTTTTGGCAAATGAAACGCCCTAACGTAACAACTGGAGTCGACAAAAAATGAGTGATCACTTTCACCATATTAAATCCCAGCTGGTAATTGACCTTTCCTAAGTGCCACCCTTTTTGACACTGCGGTCAACTTTCTCCTTTTGTGTTTCCTGTTCTTAGATGTGCTAGGTTCTAGGCTCGTCTGTGTTGAAAAGAAAACCAAATTTTGAAGATGATTGAAAGATGTTGCTGGTGGACCTGTCAGAGTGACAGATTATCGCAATTTAAGTAATTTAAGTAAATTAAGTAATTAAGTAATTTAACTAACATTAGAAGATGCTAGCTAACTAGCTTCTCTCATCTACACCAATTGCTGCCGAGCTAGTTAGCTGGAGTTTGCTCTGTAGCAAAACACTAGCTAACCACCTAGCTAATCTAGCCTACATTAATCGTTAACACTAGCAAACTAATCAACATAATTTGTTAGCTAGCTAGTTAACTAGTGTTTGGTGTCACTTTTAGAGGTCCCTTAGCAACATCTTTTAACCATCTTCAAAATTTGGTGTTCTTTTCAACATATACAAGCCCAAGCCCAGAAACAGGAAAAGAGAAAGTTGACCGAGATGCCAAGTTTGCTCAACTGTTATTGAAGCACAGAGCAAAAAGGAGTGGAACTTAAGAAAGGTCATTTATGGCACTGACTGTGTTTAATCACACCATAATAGTGGGTGTAACTTGTCCAGAAACAAGCGACATTAGTGGAACTGTTTTTATCTTTCCATTTATCCAGGGGACAACTTCCCATCAATACCCTCAACGTAGGTTACGTCTGGGAGCAAGCCTGCACAGATAGGCTTCTATTGTTAGCAAGTGAGCAGCTGCACTTGGGCAATTGGCTAAGTACCTTGCTCAAGGGCACATTTGACTGTCTTATTGAGGAGCAAGAAAGAACATCCCACTCGCCTTCTTAAGGCTATCCTGCTCCTCTAGCCTCTATAAGCCAGCTAGCCGATCATGCCCATATTTTTTTTTTTTTTTCGCAGATTCATGGACGATGGCTGAGGTAAACACTGCAGCTATACTGTGCTGAAAACTCCCACAAATCCTAAGTTTGGATAATGTAAATGGGAATGCCCAACTAGAGAATTTCATAAAAGATGCCACCATTCCAGTCGCTGACAGTGAACCAAGGCATACTGTAATTTCTTCATTAGCATTAGCATTAGCCTTGTTCTTAAGGGAACGGGTGAACCAATACAAGCTCAGAGCCACCAGAAACTCCGTCACTGTGAGAGGACTTTGCATCGATTTCTCCATTATTTTGTTCACACCATGTATTTCTTGTGTTTCATTTTTTAGGTTTCGTTTGCAGAAGTATGCCAATGCTAGAGAAGCTGTCCATGCCATTAGCAGTGAGGCTAGCTGGTATTACGAACTGCCATGTTTTTGTTCATGCATTAAGAACTATTAAGTGAAAGATATCATATTTACAGTACAATTCACATGTAATTACACATATACACTAGAGGCAAGAAAATTCACATTGAAATCAGTTCAACACTTTTTTCTCCTCCTCCTCTACTCCTTGAACATATGTGTCAAAAGAAATCTATTTTACTCTCTCATATAAGCAAATATCCTAAAAGGAAAAGCATAGAACAGAAGATCCTCACAGCTTTTGGGATGAATGTGCTGATTTCATGTCCAGAAAGCAGGTAATACATGTTCTGAGTGAGATGAGTGGTATTTACTGCGAGCATGCAAGGGCTGCTAATGTTTGGAGTTCATTATAGATATGCATCAACTATTTTTATCTGAATAGGCATGTTTCTATTCATTTCTGGGAATAAACCAACCTGAATGAGAATTTGATACTTGTGTTAGTTTGCGTTACAAAATGTTAAGTGCATTTCATTGAAACCACAGATTAGATGGATTAGGCATTATTCGAGCATGTTCCATTGATTTAGTTAAAATAACACTAATGGTTGTCCCACATTTTTACAAATAATATGTGCTCTTCTTGCACAGGAACAAATATTATCCCCTGGCCTCACAGTCTGACTCAACTCTTTGAAGAGATCCGTCATATTGCCTTTTAACAGTTTGACAAGCAGTTAATGTGCAGACTGGGTTGAAATGATGCAAATAAATAAATAAATAAAACCTCTGGAAAGTGTATTATTTTAATGAACTTGCATTCATTATCCACTAACTAGTACCACCTTCCTTTATTTTTCAAAAAGGACAAGGTTACCTGAAAATGTGCACATGGGTAATAATCACCGCCTCAAAAGTGCCTGAATACCCCTGACTCAGAGGCCTCTATCCTCATCTTATATTTGACGTCTCAAATGAGAAAAGTTGTACAAGAATTGCAGCATGCATATGTCAGGGATGTACAAAATGATTTAAAGGGAACTCCATCGATTTTACACATCACAGTCTGTTTATAGGTCTTAAGGAGAGCTACTGCATATGTTAAAAAAAAGTCGTTTAAAGCCTTTCATGGCCAGAGGGAACTGCATCAAGTGATTTCACTTGAGGTCTTGTTTGAGGCTGAAGACTACAAGTTTGAAAATGAAAAAAATCAGGGGGTGTGAGCAAGACGTCAGCTTAACAGACCTCTGTAGCCCACTCCTCATCTCTGTTTGGGGCTAGGGGCTGAAAGCTACATTAGCCGCTACTAGCATAAGAAACGTCAATTTCCAACCACAGACAGTACTGGTGACAGACTGTCTCTGAAGGTTTCTGAAGAGCTGTTTGTAAGCTCACAGTGTGGTAGCTCTGACTGTCACCATCTTGACAGTTCCTGGCACGGCTAACTTCCGGCTAAACCAAAAATGGGCCATGAGGTGGAGTGTGAGGGGAGCTGAGGTGGCCAAATGGAGTGGCTACCTAGCAGTTAGCCATCTTTAATGGTACACACCTGTCACTTAAAGTAGCCATGCCCTCAATTACACATAACTTTAAGCCTCAAGATAATTAAAACAGGTAGGTTATATAAAAAGTCACCCACGTACCGTTGTCATGAAGAAGCTATAGAGACCAAAACTGTTTTTTGTACCAGGCTGTAAACATGTTTATTTCTGCTGTAAAGTTGGGAATTTAAATATGGTGGCTTTTGGATAAAGGCTGTTGGAGCCAGTATCGAGTGGCCACTTGTGTAACTGCATTTTTTGGCACTTTCGCATTGGCTTCACTTTTTGGCCTTGGATGTTGATAAACTGCCTCAAGTGATGTCACATGAGACAGTTGGAGCTGAAGGCTACAAGTTAAGTGGAATTGCCAGACCTCTGCAGCCCGCTCCTTATCTTAGTTTGACGCTAGCAGCTTGAGACTACATTAGCCCCAATTTCCAACCGATCTGTCCGTGGTAGAGTTGCATTGTGGGTAATAGGCGCCAGATTTTGACAAGGAAGAAAAATACTTTATGTGGAATAAAAAAAAGATGATATATCAGGTTTGGCTGCATCGATTTGGATTACTTTTAACCGTCCATCGTGGGCGAGACAATTTTATGGTAGTGCAATGCTAAATCGGTGGAGTACTCTTTTAAAGGTGGTATTAGGCATTCTTAACCAAGGTGTGAAAGACTGCATGTTGAAACATCTGATGCTACTGTATTCAAGTTCATCGGATTTCAATCTTAACTCACTCCTGTTTGGCAACTTTTGAAGAACTCTGTATTTGTGCACTATAACATACGCCACCATTTCAGCCATCACTCTCACCAGTCACCTACAGTATAATACTGAATATGTATTCTCAATATAACACAATATAACCTGCCTCAGAGCTTGGAGATAACTTTTTTACCCAGAGGCCATTTTCACGCTGCTACTTTAGTTCATTGTGGCACTTGTTGACTCATAGTCACTTTTCTCATAAATAACAACAAATGTACTTTCTTCACATTTAAGAGTAATCACTATGTTTTGGTCGTGTAATCCTTTGGACCTCACAGTTGACTGAGAGACAAACAACAGATTGTTCAGCTGCAGACAGAAACATAAACCTCGGTTCAGTACGTCTTCCTGTCACTCTCATCGTCTTCAGACACTTCATGTTTATTTTTATGGATTACTGGAGGTGATCTTTTTTTTTTTCTTTCATCTGCTTCTACAGGACAATGACGACGATGCATAAAATAGAAACAAAAAGAAATACTAAACTCGGATCACAGCTCGGGCCACATCACTGTACAAACTTCACTATGACTTACGGAGACAAATTGGCTTCTCATCAGTATTCCTTTTTGAAGACATCTTGTGCATACTACACCCTGCAGTGCTCCAGAGGGGAGAGGATATTTCTGATCATAAACTGATTATTCTGCAGCCCCTCCATCTTCCTCTTGTCCCCTTGTGTTTCTGTGTGTGACAGTTTCCCCTTATTTTCCCATTTGTATGTTTCTCGGGGACCTCGCTGTGCTGTGTATTCTGATAAGCCAATCACTGTTTTTTCTGCCACGGGACCCAATAGTAGGTTTGTTTGTGTAGGTTTTGCTCAGTCTGTTGCTCCCAGTGGAGCCTGTTTGTGCCTGAAGTGAAGATGACACCGTGGAAGATGCTGATCTGCACTTCAGCTGAAGCTAAACAGGCAGGGGAGGATTTTTTTTTTTTTGAATTTGGATTTTTGCTTTTGCTTTTTTTCCCCCCTACAATATCCGCTGTCCATCTGCCTCAGTCATCTAACGATCTGACTTGTGCTGCCTTCAAATGGGGTCATGTTTACCGTGTTCACGAGAAGAGTCCATATGGACGCCCCCCCCTCTTGTGGTATTCACACGTGTTTGCTGGCGTTTTCAGGAATGGCGGAGGTGATGGAAGTTCATTTTTCACCGACTTCCTTCCTCACTCTTTGACATATCTGTACGTATCCCATGTTACCCTATAAGTTACAGCAACAAGCAACTAACAAGCAGGAAACGTGCTGTTGCCTGTATGAATTTGAACACTGTTGGAAACATTTGGATTAATGTAAGTAGACAACTTAACAAAATATATAACTAGTGTTTTTGGACGTTTTAATGCAGAAATGCTACATGTTATAGCTTTAATATTTTGTAATTTTAGTCTAGTTGTTGGCGTCCATGTTACCATTGCCATAGCAGCGGCGCTCTCATGACTTAACCACTCAAACACTAAGAATATTGTGCACGACCTCCTTGTAACCACGAGTTCCATTTGAAGGCAGCATTCATCTTTATTTCTTTAACTTTTATTTTGTGGCTGACTTGGATCCCACAACCTGTAAAGACGTACTTATCCAGTCTGATTTCCAAAAAAAAAAAAAAAAAAAAAAGATAATCAAGATCTTACAGAACTTCCTTAACCTGAGCACGAGAAATGTAGTGTGTGTGTGAATTTGAGAGCAAAACTGAACAATAATGCATATGGATTATAGGCCTTTTGGTCCTCATTTCAATTCATGGCTATTTATCACACATTTCCTCCCAAAGAATCACTGCATCAGTCCTGATTAGGCTGATGTTTCCGATCCTCAGGGTTCGGAGCGTTTGTGTGACGGCACTGATTGAGTTTGAGTGTGAAACGTTGAATCCTTCTCCCCACGTCTTCTGCCCGGGCTGCCCCGTTACTATCCCCGATCAAATAATCCTGCCTTCAGAAACTGTGACTCCAACACTGAAGAAATGCTCAACAAACAAAGAAATACTGAATACTGAATGACAACTGGTCAAACTGTGGGCTGATATGTTGACTCTTTTTGAATATACATGTCCTCACATCTTCACTGTGGAATAATTTAAAACGAATCACAAAAGCAACCCCCCCCAAACACACATTTCCTTTAAGCAAACACAAAGCAGGATATGACGTCAATGAACTCTGCATCTAAAGAGCATCTGAATCAATCAATAGGAGGAAAGAAACAGTACAAGTATACTTTCATGAGCATCTGAGTGATAAAATGTATAGAATATGTTTTTTTTTTCACACAATCAAAATGAGTAATGCATACCTTTGACTCTTTTATCTCATAATGCCCTAGCTCTAGAACATGTTCCGACACTCTCTGAAATCACAGTATTTTTCAAGACAAAATCATATCTACAATAATCAGCACTTGTTTTTAACCATAATGAAAAAGATCCCCCACCCCCAAAGGACGTGTTTTCTAAAAATAACATGAGAAGAGAAAGGAATACAAGTTTGCGTTGACTCTGGGCGGCGGGAATGTGGCGGCCAAACATCCCATCCACACGGGCCTCTAATGGAGACCGTTAGGCCAGAGCTGATGTCCGATAAAGAGAACGATATCACTTCAAAAAACCCAAGGAACAACACATAATCCAAACAAGGTTGCTGTACATAGTAGAACCGGAGATTTCCGTGCATGTTATCCATGGGCCAAAAGGTAGGGGAACTGGAGGGTTCGTGGGGTGACGGGTCAGATGAGGGCGGCGAGGGATTTTGGGGTGGGGTGGGGGTGGGGGTGTGGGGGTGTCAAGGATCTCACTCAGCTGATGCCTGAACAGACGAGCCACCACTGATTTCATGAGCTGCAGTAGAGGATTTTTGATCACAATAAGTATCAATAAAAAGTCAATGGGACTCTGAGACATCTTTTCTCTCTCAAGAGCTTTCACTTTCTCTTTTTTCTTTGTTTTCTTTTTTAGCAAAAATATCATGCAGTCTTTAGTTCCTAAAACCCCTGCTGGGATCTCGTGTTTGTTTGTTTGTTTGTTTCTTTCTTTCAGGAGGAAAAAGAAACTCAAAGCCTTGAAATTCTTCTCTCACAATTATTCTTAAACATTCAAGTCATCCTATTAATACTTTGTACAGCAGAAAGGTCCTTCAGATTTCACATGTGTATATATAAATATAATATATAGAAATATGCATATACATATGTTCAACTTGTATATGTGTATACATATTTTGGAACTGTATCAAAGCCAATTTAATGTGCTCTCAAAATATGGCCCATGATTCCTAGTGGGATGCACATCAATTCACATAGTACAACCAGTAGATTAGGTTGAAAAATCCAAAGGTGATAGGGAAAATGACCCGGGACCACTTGTCAATGGTGCTAACATCTGACAGGTTTGGGATTTTCAACTTGAGCTTGGAGGAGCGTCGCCGTAGCCGGCAGTTGGCCCGGCTCCGCATGGCGCTCCGGTCCAGCGAGTGGTGGCTGAAGCCGTCTCGGGGCGCCATGGGCTTCCTGAATTGGACCCCGGAGCTGTCGAAGGACATGACGGAATTCCGAGAGTCACTGACGCTGCTCCCCACGTCAGAAGGCATCACTTCGTTGTTCATCTCCAGCGTGGTGAGGAGGATGTTTCCGTACGCATCCACCTGGGATGAGAGGGGAAAGACACAGAGAGTCAGCGAGGACTGAAATGTCCAGCAGAAACCCCCAAATTCCCTTAATATAATAATTATATTAACCCCCCCTCCCATCCCCCAAGCTGTCAAGCTAAAGCAAAATGTAGGGATGATATGGATTTCTTGCATGCAACAGAAATACAACCCCAATTCCAAAAAAGTTGGGATGCAACGCAATGATTTGCAAAAAACTTTCAGCCTATATTCAGTTAAATACAGTACAAAGACTACATATTGTATATATTATATTGTATTATATTGTATTATATTATATTGACATGTTTAGCACTGTGTTACATCACCTTTTCTTTTAGGGACAGTCAGTGAGTGTTTGGGAACTGAGACAATAAGTGTTGAAGTTTTGAAATCAATTTATTTTTTTAAATTCTTGCTTGATATATGACTGCAGGTGCAGTCAGGGTCCAGGGTCTCTGTTGTCATATTTTGTGCTTCATAATGCGCCACACATTTTCAGTGGAAGACAGGCTGGACTGCAGGCAGGTCAGTCTACTGCCTGAACTCTTTTACTACAATGCCACACTGTTGGAGCATGTGCAGAATGTGTCTTGGCATTGTCTTGCTGGAGTACGTAGGGACGTCTCTGAAAAAGGCATCATCTGGATGGCAGAATATGTTGCTCCAAAGCCTGTATGTACCTGTCAGTATTATTGGGGTCTTTACAGATGTGACAGTTACCCATAATGACATAGGCACTGACACACCCTCATAAAATCACAGATGCTGGCTTCTGAAGTTAGCACTAGTAACAATCTGGATGGTCCTTCTCTTTAGCCTGGAGGTCACATCATCCATGAAAACATCTGAAACATCTGAAATGTGGACTTGAACTCGTCAGACCACAGCACACTTTTCCATTTTGTCTCCGGCATTCTCAGATGAGCTTGGTGCAAAGAAGTCAGCGTTGTTTCTGGATGTTGTTGAATATGGCTTTCTCTTTGCATGGCAGAGTCTTAACTTGCATTTGTAGATGCAGCATCAAAGTGTGTTTACTGACAACAGTAAACATTTTCAAAGTGCTCCAGAGCCGATGTAGTGTCCTTTGTGGCCAGAGGGGTCAAAGGTCACAGGCATTCAATGTTGAGCTTCTTTGAGCATTCCACAGCTTTCCCAGTCTTTTGTTGCCCCTGTCCAAACTCAAATTCAAAATGAGTGTAAATTTACAAAAAAAAACCAATAAAGTTTATCAGTTTGAACATTAAATATATTGTCTTTGTACTGTGTTCAATTGAATACATGTTTTACATGATGTCCCAACTTTTTTGGAATTGGGGTTGTAGTTAACAAAGAGTTTCTTTACAGACATCTATTAGTGTTTTTTTCATTAAGTCACAGCCTTAATCATCTGACTTTACTGTGAAGGCTGGCCTACAGCTGATATGATTTCTAAATACATGTACCCCAACTTTTCTTTGTTCCTCGAGATACAGATTTCTTCGCTGTGTAAATGACCTGAAGGTGTTGGTTTGAAACGGCACGGAAATGGAGTCCTTGCAATGTGAAAGAAAAATGAAGAGAACATTAAAATGGCTATAAAATCCTGGCAAATAAGCACATTTTCTCAAGAATTACACAATGCATTAGGACATAGAGTTAACAGGAACAACTTTGAGTAAGCATTTAGTACTTCACACACAAAAAACAGGGAGGGGGGGGGGACTTCATTCACTCTGACCATTTCAGCATCTGCCGGTGCCAAATTCTTATTCTGCATTATGACAATTTGTCCACTTTAGTTAGAAAATACATATTAAAATACAAGGTAGCAGAGTGAGAATGAATGAAGCCTACAGCATAAACATAGACAACAACCTAAATAAGAAATGAGAATGTTAACACCACTGTTGAGCTAGATGAATCGCTATCTCAATGAAAAAGGCTATGCTCGATAAAAAGCAGTCAGTGCTTGAGGGAGAAGCAATGGATGATGGTTGGTGAATGCATATTGGGCCGTGGTGGCATTAGTATGCTCCTGGAAGGTTACTCCAGGGAATACTGTATATGTGTCTTTGGATAAAATGACTGTGGCTAGAAATCTTGTGTGCAGAAGATAGTTGTTTTGTACTTGAACTCTGACTGACACAGAGAGGCAGACTACAACAGAGGTAGCAGATGAAGATGCAAACCTGTTCCCTCAGGCGCTTCTCTTCGTATCTTGTGCGCTCGTTGTTGGCTTTGTTCAGCCGCTCATTGATTTTCTTCTGTTGAGCAGGGCCCCGGCCAAAGAACACGTAATTTACAAAGGCATATTCGAGCAGGGCCAGGAACACAAACACAAAACAGCCCATGAGGTAGACGTCGATGGCTTTCACATACGGAATCTTTGGGAGAGTCTCCCTAAGGTGGGTGTTAATTGTTGTCATGGTAAGCACCGTTGTCACACCTGAGCACGGGGGCACACAGAGACAAAGAATTCACCGTCAGAAGAAGAAGAAGTTAGAGCTCACTTTAAACATTTACACATTTACATTTCAGCAAACAACTATTTGCTAAGTAAAGATGTAGTGGAGATATGGCGTTCTGAGCGTGAGTGCATGTGACTCCTTCTTTCAACAAGGTGGTCATGACTAAACAGCGCTAAACAGCGCAATAAATGTGTCTGAAAACATTTTAAGTGAGAAAAAGACAATGTAGTAACAGAATCTTGATCCGTATTTGATCAGCACTGCCTTGTTTGACAGATCTGAATTTTGTGAGCAGATGCCGCTTTAAAAAAAGAAGAATATTGAGTAAACTTAGCATGCATTTATTTTGTCTGAGATGCTGGTGGTCTACTAAGACCTGTAGTAGCAGTAATAGCACCTTTAAAAGTTACTGTAGATCTGGGATGGAAACAAGTATTCAGATCATTTAATTTCATAAAAGTAATAATACGGCACTGTCAAAATACCAGTAAAGTCCTGCTGTCAAAAATTTCTAAGTAAACGTGCAAAATTCTTATCAGCAAAATATACATAAAATAAAGTAAAAGTACTTATGAATCAAAAAGAATGGCCCTTGTCAGTGTGATGTTATTATAAATCATATTTTTTGATTATTATTGGTGTTGCATAGGCGCATAAACAGCATTTTAATGTTGTAGCTGGTCAGGTGAAGAAACTAGTTCATATACTAAGTCATCTATGCTGCATCATATTCTGTAAGATGATCTTACAGATCATATGTGAAATCTGAATCTGTAGCAACTTAAGTTGTCAGAATGTAGTGCAATAAAAAAGTATATTTGCCTTTAAAATGTAGTAGAAGCAGATTTTTATTTATTTAGATTTTTATTTTTGACTTTATATTTTGTGGTTATTATTGTGGAAACACTGCTGCTTTTGTCCAAAGGAGCCTCCAAAATGATGAAAATATAAATATAAAAATGTAAATAAACCTCATGTAGACACTGATGTAAAAAATGTAAAGTACATTTGTTAAATGTCATTAAAATCACAAAAATAGTGACACACAATCATGGCTACAAGAGGTACCTTGACTTACTTTACAGCTTAGATTTAGTGCAGTGGAATAATCTGCCCACAAATTGGAAATTGAGTACCTCACGGAGCACGTTAAAGTGGCCTTAATGAAATGGTTACACAGTGCAATGTAGCATATGCAATTTTAATATTCAGCTTTTAATGACCAAGAAAACAAACATTTATATGTTGATTGTGGTGTGTTCACTTGCTGTCTTGTTCTTGTTCTGCTTTATCTTATGGTGTGTTGAGTGTTGCACCAGAGGACCACAATGGAAATAAGCCTTCAGGCTTCACTGTGTTTTCATCCTCTGTGATTTTTACTGTATGTAATGACTGCAGTGCAGTGTTATATATGTTTTATCATCCAAAAATAAAATCATTCATTCATTCATAGTGTAAACTGAGACTCGTTATATATTGTGACATTCTGTGTGCTACTTTAAGGTAACCGGGACACATTTATGTTATGAGTAAGCATGTCGCTCAGGCTTACTCATAATATGTAATGAGTACGACTCATCACTCGGTATTTTTAACATGTACATCAGTGTTTATGATGTCAGTGTTTACACGACACAAGTTGACCCATGTGAACATCACATGGGGGCAACAGAACAGAAGCTATAGGAGCAATATGCCTGAAGAGAAATAACTGATATATATGGATATTTGCATATGCATATCAGATTGAATATGTATATTGAAAGATTAACTTACATACAACTCATGTTAAGTTTTATTTTGATGTTTGTGTTATTTTGTTTATTTTCAGTGTTATTTAACCTTCTTTTGATTCATTTTTATACACATCATGTTGAAATGATGTAAAAGTGGATGTGAGAAATGATGCAGCTGAGTCAGGAAAATGCAATACTGATACTTTTTTCCCCACTGAATCAAAATATAAATTTTGCAATTGTAGACAAAAGCCTATAAATGTAACAATGTACAGTATTGTGCATGTAATTGATCGTGCTGTTAGCTCTGGTGCTAATCAGTGGATTTTAATGGAGACAGGTGTAAGTTGAATAATGCAGCGGTCTGTGGCTGTGTCTTACCCAGGGCCACCCGAGCTGCAGAGGCATCATAATTGATCCAGAAGGAGACCCAGGAGAGGATGGTGATCAAGATGGAGGGCATATACGTCTGCAGGATGAAATATCCAATGTTCCTCTTAATCCTGAAACTCAGCGAAAGCCTTGGATATGAACCTGTAAGGAGAAAGGATGGAATGATGGGGCAGGGTGAAAACACATCAGTGAAAAAAAAAGGGGGGGGGAGAACGTTGGCACAACTTAAAGAGTTCCAAAGTCTGCACTTTGACAACGCGCAGGGTAGTCATTTCTCCATTTGTTCAGATGGAGCACTTAATTTCCCCAAAGCGATGGATTCCTTTCCAGGGACAAGTTCGATTCCAATTAAACATGGCAGAAAGTCGCAAACACGGCAGATTTTTCTGCAACCCCCTATCTCAGCAGGCAGCTCCAGCATCCCTCTGAGAATTGTCACAGAGAGCAGCTCTGCTTTTCTTTCGCACTTTCTCTGTCCTCTAAACATTACCAAAAGGGCATTTTAGAGGTGCATAATTGCAGCGCATGCCTTTACACTAAAAGAGGAAGGGAAATATACAGTATGTGGCTGCAAGGTGGTAAGTCATTGCATTGCACAGTTTGCAGGAAAATATCAGCTCCTTCTGCCAAGGCATTAATTGGTCTTTTGACTGCACTTTAATTTAAACAACCACAACAATACAATGCTGATGCAAAAAGCAATATAAACATCAAGGCAGGGCCTCTGTGCTTCAGCTACAGCTGGATATTTACAAGGTTGGAAACAATACAAATTGCTCTAAATATAGTTAAATTCCATCCTATGTATTCTATCTACAGTTTTATTTCCAATATGTCACTAAAGAAAAAAGGCTTCAGATAAGCGTGAAGGTTTTAATCTAAAAGGCTATTTGCTATGGGGGAACACACAATGATGAATGACCTCATCATCTCCAGGTTCCTCTAAATCTTTTAATGAATCAATACCTTAGCATACGTACTTCATCAAGTCGGAGACAAATGCCTCAGATCGCCCAAGTACATCCCAGATTAATGGTGGCAACAAATGTTCCTGGATTCCATTAAACTCAAACATGAGAATTACACTGAAATTTCTGTTTTGTCTTCCTTTTACAACAGGGAGGGTGCTTATGGTTAAGCTGGGGTCAACTGAAATAAGATCAGTGATTTTCTGTTACAAACACATCACTTTGAGTTGTTTTATTGGACTTTTTCTTGAACTTGAAGTCTGTGTGCCATCATCATACAGTATGTCAGAGGTTAAAACAGAACTGAAACCAATACACTTGCAATCAGCACAGTCTAACACAGTGGTCTTCAAACTGAGGTCCAAGGACCAACAGGGGTCCCCAGGAAAAATAAGGAAACAAATATGGTTGGTTGTTTTGATTTATTGTAATTTAGGGTGATCCTAGTTCGATCACTCATTGACTGATAACTTTATTTTTGTTGTCTTCTAACCTAAAAAAGAAAAAAAGAAAAAAAAGTCAAAGGGGATTCCTGAAGACAAAATCCTCTCAAACTGGGGGTCCACAGTCTAATGTGCATCTATTGTGGAGGTCCTTGACATGAACATGTTGGTTCCCTGTTCTAAAACATTATGTTCATATTAAATAAAGAATATGCATAGTCTGCTTTAAAAAAATCTGATCTTCTTGTGGAACATTCTGGGAGTAATCCGTGTAGCTTTCAATACGTTTCAGTCAGTCCTTTACTTCAAAAAATGCTTTTGGAATACACTTCCTCACTTCCTTGCCAAAAGTTGAACGAGAAGATCGATACGACTCTCATGTCTCTCATGTCTGCACTAAATGTGAAGCTAAATGCAGAGAGACAGTTAGCTTAGCTTAGCATAAAGACTAGAACAATGACCATGACAATGACAATAACAATGCCAAGCAGCTAGGCTGGCTCTGTCAAAGGTAAAAAATAAATAAATCTGTAAACCACAAGCACCTCTAAACCCCACTAATAACATGTTATATCTCGTTCCTGGAGTGTGCCCTTGTTGCCTGGCAACCTTACATGACTACACGACTACAACAGGACAACAGGAAGTCACCGTGCCAAAAATAGGCACAACCGAGTGGCAACCTCCAGTGGGAGTGGGAGTGCCAAAAACTGCAGCTCCTAAAGTGACCACTTGGGGCTGATTGCAAAAGCAGGTAAATCCCCGTAGAGCTCCATGTTCAAATGCCCTGTTTCAGTCAAGATAAACATGTTTACAGTCTAGTATAAAAAAAAAGGTTTTGTTCTCTATAGCTAATTTCCCTCTTCATGATGACTGTACAAATTTTATATAACTCATCTGTTTAAATTATATTAAAGCTTATAGTTATGCAGAATTAAGGGTGTGCCCACTTTCACCAACAGGTGGGTACCGTCACAGGTGGCTAGCCGCTAGATAGCTGCTTCATTCAGCTGCCACAGCTCCACTCACACTCAACCTCATTTTTGGATTAGCCAGGAGTTAATGGAGTCAGGAACTGCAAAGATGGAGATGGCCGGCGCTGACACACTGCGAGCTTCACAATGGCTCCTCAGAAATCTATGGGCACGACCCCTCGTAACCACTTGCTTTTACAATACATTTTCATACACTTCTTGACATATACATGTTAATAAGTGAGCTTTAGAAGTGCTAGTAGGCAGATTTGTTTAATACCTTTGGACATAGCCAGGCTAGCTAGTCCTGTCCTCTCCAGTCTTTATGCTAAGCTAAGCTAACGATCTGCTTGCTGTAGCTTCATATTTAGCATACAGACATGAGTGTGGTATTGATCTTCTCATCTTATTCTCGAGAGAAAGTAAATAACTCCCTTTTCCAAAATGTCAAACTTATTATGTAAACTCTGTAGTTAAACTTATGAACAAATAAAAGTCCAAAAAATTAGCAGTAAAAGTATTCATTATGGAGAATGGCCTGTTCCCTGCCAGTGTAGTTTTACTGAATGATTAACCTGCAAGAAGAATTTTAAGGTTGAAGCTGTTTCGGGTGGTGCTAATATCAAACCACTATACTCAACAAAGTACTATTATCATAATGTACTATATTATTATGCTTTATACTTTTGGTTGTTTAATCAAGAAATATATCATATATCTAAGTGTATGAAATCACAGCAGCTGCAAACTAATAAACTAAAAAAGTTAAATTACAAGTATATGTAAAGTGTAAATGGGTCAAAATGATAGTATGTTTCAATGAAATGTAGTGACGCAGAAGTAGAAAGTTAAATAAAGTAATTCCTGCACATTTGTTGTGCTTGTTTTTTTAAACTGAAGTAATTCTGATTCTAATAGAAAAACTGAAGATGAAATATGCCAGACAACAATTACTGTGGTTATCATGAGTCAGCATTTGGTACTTCAGTTGCCCCCTGTCTTTTATTTTACAAATATGTGGAAATGACCACCTACAATCTGCTGCACCGAAAAAGAAATTGTCTTCCGGCATGACTCAAATAGAATCTCATTCCCCGCAGTGACAGTGACAGTGATGGGGTGACACGGATGCAGAAGTGTTTATAGAGCATCACTTTGTGTATGCAGTAGACACTTTCAGCCTAATTAGGTCTGAAGCATTTTTACAGCAGTCTTACCTGTAGTAAACCTGACCTCCCTGGACACCAGGCGAATGTCTACAATAGAGAACTGAGGTAACTCTAACTTGTCAACGCCCGTCACAGCGCTGTCTCCTCCTTGCCAGAAGAATACGATGTCATCTGTGGTGTATCCGTCTGTCTCAAGGTCAGGGCAAATTCAGTGCAGAGGAGAGAAAGAGAGAAAAATAAAACAAGTGAATGTGATGAAGAACCATCCATTGAAGTTAACCATGTTTCTATTTTAAACTTTGTTCTACAAGTGCGGACAATGAGTGCAGGTCGCTTTGACATATGTTGCATGAACATAACTCAGAGCTAAGAAACCACTTCTCTTGTTTTTTTCTCTCTTATGTCCTTTAGACACTAAAATTATTTTTTTTAATTTACCAATTATTGTTTATTCAATATTTTCAGTTTTTAATTATGAGCCTCTATCAAATGGTAGATGTCCATTTGCAGTAAAAGTGCAGTTTTTTATAATAATCATAATTTATCTCCATTAAAGTGAAACAGAAGATATTTTTAGTTACACATCACGTTTTGTGGACAAGAGCAAAGCTAACATTTTAGAAATAAAACATTTTACATTTGAAGCATTTTAGAATGAAATTATCCGTGTGGTGTTTGGTAATGGATCCTTTATTTTGTTTGGTTTTCCCATTAGTATTTCCCATACGCTTCAACCCTTTGAGCAAGCTTACACAGCAACCAGTGATTAGAATGAGATTTATCAATGTCCACAACTATTGATGTGATTAAATTAGGCTTTGTTGATTCTCAACAAATTTTCAACACATTTCAACAAATGTATGATGAAATAGCATCAGATCTATTAAATGGACACCTGTTTATAATCATAAGACTTTGTATTCCATGAAAGGACCAGTGTGTAGGATTTAGTGGCCTCTAGTGTTGAGCTTGCAGTTTGCAAACAGCTCAAAACAGCAAAAAATGTGAAAGGTCATTTTGGGTTACTGTAGAAAAATGGTGGTGCAACATGGCAACCTCCATGGAAGAGGACCCACACAATCTGTAGATATAAACAACTCATTCTACGGCCATGGTTCACACACTCGGGGGCGTAGAGCCACTGCAGGGGGTGTGTGGGAGAAATTTAGAGTGAATAAAGTTAAATGAATATGATTTATGTAGGAAAATAATTGTTTGCTAATGCTAACCTTTATTTCACTAAAATTCAACTTGGATCCTTTTTTATTAGTTGTGGGGTGGGGTTGTATGAACTTTTTTCAGCACGCCAGAAAAAGTTTGCAAACCACTATTCTTAGGTAATGAAATGACAACAATTTTTATTTTCAGGTGATTCTACACTATAATGAAAACATAAACATGAATATCATATTCAATTTCTTCCATATTCGCCCAATAAATGCCCCTAAATCTTACACACAGCTCAAAATGTGTTTAACCATGAATGAATCCTGTGAGTAATGTTTGGGACAGTTTTACTTGTACTTAAAATAAGAAGCACAACAGACATTCTGGACTTTAGCGTCACCAAAGTGAGAAGGAACACGTTCATTTATATGAAATAGTGTAATTGACTTGGACATAATTTTCATTTTTATTTTATGTAAATGTTATCTTTGACCAAAAAAAAAAATCAAGATAAAGTGTGTCTGTTTTCTCCAGTAGGACCATGCAGCACCAAAATGCAGCACTAAAACAAAAAAAGATCCAAGACTTAAACCTGCCTGTTCTCTTGCCCTGCAGTCACATGCACGACCGTCCAGACTCCTGTATCACTGCATGCATTACTGCCTGCATGAATATTTATTAACATGTGTCACTTGGTATGGCGCTCCCACACATTCTCAACTGGCAGTGCAATTGAAAGTGACCACAGCGGTAGATTTATGTCAATAGGCCAGTATGCATTCACTGCAGAGCAATTTCTCAGTCCGGGAAGTGTAACTACATTTCACATTCTACTACCCCACGTCCAGACCTGGATGGCATTAAACTCACTAAGGGACCAGGATTCATTACCATTAAATCTCTCTCTGAGGTTATAAGGCTAAGGAAATGTGACATTGTCCATGAAATTGAAACAACTGCCTGCCTAATCAATCAAACTGATGGTTAATGTGCATGACTCCCACTGGTGCAGAGCGTTCCACCAGCACAAACAGCAGATATTCTTGCAACTTTTTAATTCATGGCATATCCATATTTCATTGCCTGCTGATGTCCCCGAGGGTAAACACTCTGCACTTTTATCTTGAACAACAAGAACCACAAATATCTGCTGTATTGAGCAAGTGGCTTGATTGATGGAGTGGTCAATGAAAATGATCACGCGCATACAATTTTTAATTACAACCACTAGCACATTTTTCTCCTGGATATTGATTTATCTAAATGAAAGCATTAAAAAAGAAAAAAGAGAAATGAAACAATGTCGATAAATGATATTGTGTAATATCATGTAAGTCTGCACTATTGTCTTATTTCCTCCTGTATGTATGTATGTACATATACCATTTTCAAAGGCGTCTTCACTGATAAACATGCAAATATTCCTTCTCCAGTTCACAAGCATGTGCCACATATTTTTTTTTCATCGCATTCTTATTTATTTTAAAGGGTAACTCCACTAATTTCACATATAGTCATGGGGAGTGCTACTCAGCCTGTGAAAAGAGCTGGATCATCATCACCATCATCTGCGTTACTTTCTCAGACTTTTATCTAAGCTATCTCAACTTCAAGTTTATGACAGAAATGTTACAAACTGGAGGTGCGGAGTATCAAAAATGTGGCCTTTACCATGCTGGGAGGGTCTCACAAAAAAGTGCCATGGTTGCATTATCGAAAATGGAGGAGCAAGCATTTCTGGAGCTTGACCTATACTAGGTACTAAAAATCAGAATATCTCGGCCTCTGTTGCTTCGATTTTGACGAGTCTTTTTAAAATATGTAACTTGGAGGTGCAATATTAAATCCCTGGAGTGCCTCTTTAACCATGAACAGAATGAAGTATGTCCTCTCTCGTGTTAGAACTGTATTAAAGACGGTTTTTGAAGGTTCATATACTTGAGAAAGGGTCAGGCTAAAGTCTAACTCAAATTTAAACAGCAAGTGTGCACACCAACTTTTTTTAATATTATGACTGACCTGAGAATATAGAATTTATGTATCTATCAAGCTAATGAAACTTGTTTGGCCATAAATAACATCATTAACTCATATATAGTTTGTCTATATTATAGTATATAATCCTTATGAAGACAGCAAACACAGTACTATTAAAGAGAACAGGATAATGCTTATTTAGGAATGTCAGTAATTCTCTTTAAATCTTCAGTCCCATTTCAAATAGGACCCAGCAGTAAAACCTGACAGTAAGATCAACAGAATCCCGAGTCCTTATCAAAGAAGAAGTGCTGAAGAAATCTGGAACAGAGAGCTAACCAGTAGAGTATTATGCTTGTTCAATTTCTGTCTGAGTTAGACAAAAAGGATTGATACTACATGAAGCTACAGCCAGGGCTAATTAATTAACACGTTACATATCTCGTTTGTTAATCTGGACTAATTCTTGTCTTGTAGTTTTGAAATCACTGTGAGGTTGCTCGACAACTAGCAGAGGTTCCAGATTTCCTCATCTAAATCTCTGCAAGAAAGCAGATAAGCTTCTCAAAATGTTGAACTATTCCTTTACAGATGATTGTAGATAAGAATCGGTTAGTGTATTTGAGAACATACTGCTACTATAGCTGCTTATTGAACCAAAGATAATGACAAAAACAACATTATAATGACCACTTCCTTAATGAATCATTCCTGCAGAACTCTGAATCAGGTGCTAAATGGCACTTAACCAATAACTAATTATTACTTCCTTGTTGTTCATATATTAGTCAGTGGTTGTGTCCTGTGGTGAATGTGAGCTAAAATTAAACTATACTTAGTCACATGTTGAAAGACACTAATGTAACTTCAGGGTTAAGAGCCACATTGAGGGTCAAGAAAGGTCCCTAATATAAATGTTATCATTTTGCCTTCAGCGTTCAAAGATCTAGTGGTGGCCCTGTCCATCTGTCACACTGAGGGAAAAGTAATCAATGCACATCTGCAGGCGCTCTGATTTCTTCCATATTTCTCAAGGCAGTCATCAACTGTGGACGTAAAACATCTGACAAATGTTGCCAAAGATGCTAAATATTTCATTAAGGAGTTCTCTAAATTAAAAAACAACTTAAGTACATGTAAATTTTAGAGGTAAGGTAGAGGCCTTTGTCATGAGAGATCGAGTCAAAAAAGTGCTGGTTCTTTTGCATTACTTACAGCTTTCAATTTCCAGGGTGCAGTTCTGTTCATCGAGAGGGTACCTCCTCAAGTCCATCATGCAAGCAGCAGTGGTGGTTATTCTATGAAGGCAAAACAGAAACATAGCAGGGATTTATATGATATTGTAAGGACACGGATAAACAAAATCACAAGTCAATTTTATGCATTTTTTTCCAAAATAAAGGAAAAAGTCAAGGTGTGTGATAACTCGGGCATGTTCAACAATATGATGAACCACAAATTACTCCGGTTGCACTTTCAAAGTCATTATTTTGTGATGTTGAACAGATGAAAGCACCATAGCAGTTCAATCAATGACCGGCTGTATATTAATGTGACAACATTTTGCTAATACCACATGTTTCTTAGTGGGTTTGAACGTTATTGAATGTTAACGGTATGTCTCACGTTATTTCTCCGTACAATGCTTTTGAGATCAGAGCCACACCCTCAACAGGCCAGGAACACAGTCTCTGATTGGTTGACACTTGACCCAAGGCATCATGGGATTGATATTTGACAGCTAACAACAACAACATCTGTTTTCAACAGGAAAAAATTGATAAATAATGACAGAAGAAATCACAGTGTTGGATTCATCATTATGGGCTTATTGTTTTTTTGTTTTTTACCACATTTTCATAAAGATGTTCCAGAATTCAAGGCTGGATAACAAAGCTGAAAGGGATACAATCGCTACCATTAGCATGAGCATTAGCTTAATGTTAGCCTTTCCTGCTCAGCTTACTTCATAGCTTAACCCCATCACCTTTCTAGCAGTTGGGAAATAACTGATGAGACTTTTCTTGATCTTGAGGAGATGCACCATTTTTTAACTGACACGCTGTAACCTGTACTGTACATTTACTGCCAGTCTGACAACTTACTACTTATTTTCTGCTTCGCTGGCAACACTGTTACTCATTACACACTGCCCTATTCTTTGACGGAAACAGTCCAATAAAACATAAACTTCCATCCTGTGTTGCTTTTTCACCGTGGTGAGAAAAAAAATCCATACTGTCACAGTGCTAACGTCACATCCTTTGAATTTTCCCCCCCAAAGCATCCAGTCTTTTACACAGAAATCAGTCCTCGAGCTTCTTTTTAAGTTATGTTACTGTCCGTTCACACATCAGCAATACAAAGAAATTAATACATGCTTCACATGGTACCTTCAAGGTTCGTGGGAGCTGGAGTCTCTAACTGCGTACATGTGGCAGACGGCAGGGAGAGCAAACCATTACTCTCTTATGTTAAAAGGGATAGTTTGTTTTTCGAGGGAATTTGACCATTTTTCCTACTTTTCCACAGACTCTTAAATATAATTCATTTTTATGTTTCAGTGAGTAGTCTGGAGAGGTATTTCCTTTTATATGGATCACTAACTGCTCGGCATCTGCGATTTTGTCGATGTCGGTTATTTATTGCTAGTTCCGAGGTATGCATTTCTGCCAGGTAGCTTTGGAAAAGATGTATGCATAGCAGTTTATTAACGTCAATAAATCCAGTAGCCCAGGAAAACAGCTTTGGCTACAAATTACACATGTAGGGGTCTTTGGCATTTAACTGAGATATTTACCGGTGCAGCACATTTTAGTAATTACATTTCTGCTGTTCATACCAGCTGCTGTGTGTTCATCATACCAGCCTTCATTCGCTTACTGCCCTCCTGTGTAAATGAAATAGAAAAATTAATTTTCAGCTCATCATCTCGGTGTCAGAAGCCACCAGCACGTTCACAGGGGAAGTTTGATACGCACGGTGTGTGTCCCTGTGTGTATGTTAGAGCAAGATGAGCGTAATATGTAGTTCTGCCCTTTAAAGCACTTTTTGGATACATTATTAATCATGTTTAAGTCAAAGGCACCAGTGCTGCTACAGTCTCTGGCTTTACATTGATGCAGTAAGCAACTGTACACACAGCCATCTACAGTAGGTAGAATTAGTAATACAGTAGATAATAAGCTGTTTGCATTGGAAATATATTGCCTGAACGCCGAGTTTGTAAATTGGTCATGGTGGGGTGAGCAGAGTGCTGTCGGCAGGTAATTGGAAAACAAAATATGTTCTGCTCAAGCTGATTGGGCCAGATTAACACATGTGGGGCCTCTGGGTCGGTGATAGCAGAAGGCACCAGAAGGGTAAAGAAAATAACACATAAACAAAATGTGTGACAGGTTTGTATTTATTATTCACAATGACACTGAGCTGCATTCTGCTGCACAAGCATTAAGCTGCTCAAACTGCATTCTGCTCTACTGTACTGTGCTGCACCTCCCCGCTGCCTCACAGCGCTGCTCCGCTCCGAGCGTACAGCAGCAGGGCTGCCACTGGTACACACTGTGAGGAGATAACATCAGGCCTAATTACATTAATAGGAAAGGTCAGTTGGCAATCATGATTTTCCAGGCAAAACGTTGAAAAAGAGCAACATTTTTTCAATAATGTTTCTCTTCTGTGCGGTGGACGTCATTTTCCTGTTAGCTGCTGAAATTCCCCGTGACACTCAACTGACTTTAACATCAACAGACTACAAGCAATACCAATGAGACTTTATAATGAATTATTGTATTGTTCACACATTTGTTTGCCCCCCCCCC
>JAJHUR010097245.1:0-16903 GCA_027495735.1 Lutjanus campechanus
CAGTCAACACACTAAATACTTATCTCACGACATAGTAAAAAAAAAACTTCACCAACGGGTTCTCTGCTGGTAACTTTTTTTTTTTTATCACACTCAAGAAGGGTATGATTTCTGATAACAGGCTGTTTCAACACACCAGCAGATGCAGCTGTACTTGGAGCACAGCGAGTCATTCAGTGGATGAACAGGGTCTGATTACTGGTAAGACATCTGTTATTTCACATAAGTCAGCTGCAAGTAAGAACATAAGGATGTCAAGTGTCCCAGCCAAGACCTCACTGCTCTGACGGTTAGAGCCTGGCGGATGGATCAGCCAGAGCAAAAGTTATCTAAACCCCAGCGTATGTCTCCCTGTCATTTCTGCTGAGCAGTTTTAAAAGTTAAGATTATAGACATTTTCTCACGGCAGCCATATTGACATGAAAAAGTACTGTCAGCACAGGTGTTATCAATGACACTAATTAAAAATCAATTCCATTCAGGTCAAACAGAGTCAGGTGTTGCTATTCTGCATGTTGGCCCACTAGAAAGGCTCTGCTATGAAATGGGAACTTAATTAGCATCATTAGTAACACCTGTGTTTACCCTCCGTCATTATCAATATGGCTGCCATGAAAAAGGTCTTTTAACTAGAGCCCAGTAATGGCCTATCATAGCTGTATCAGTCTATATTGATATCAGCATATATGTTGTCTGGTATGCACCAATATGCCAATATTTTTTTTAAATGAACATAATGCAGATTGCTTCTATTTGTCAGCGTTAAATGCAGCATTCTTTATATATTTGATCCTTTTTCTTAATTCGGGTTTAATATACGTATTAAGGAATGGGTGAAGTAGCCCTGGAATAATATCATGATCTGCAATAACAATATTCTTGAGGATATGGCAAAATACTGAGAAAAACATAGTGAGTTTGAAACTCACAATAGCTGCTGAGCTCTCCTTGCAGGATTTTTGGCTGCCCTTGTACTCAACTGGGTACTTCTGCATGAGGTGGTGAAATTAGCTTGATCTTCTGTAACCAAACCACCTCCACTCCTCCGCCATGGAGCCATGCTACTTGCGCTTTCAACCACGGTTGTTGCTGCTGTGTGTAACGGTGTGATGTCATTCTGTCACCATGTTGTAATATTGCCATTATTACGATATAAATTTTTTTTAGCCTTAAATATATTGTGACACCATACAATACGGCACACCCCTTTAATATATAGATATATTTTGCTCCATTTGTATATTTCTATTTATAGTTATTTATAATTATTAAAAAATGCCAGTGAAAGTTTACAGTTTCAGTGCCCCAATGTCATTCTGGGCAACCATGTTTATTGTTCAACAGCAAAATATTCTGCCTCTGTTACATCTTTGTCATAAGTCTTAACCACTTTTGAGGGATTGTTGCTAAATAATACCGGCATCAGCATCAGTGGGTGGACGACGCAGCCCTAAAATAATGTCACAATATTTTAGTGTATTCTGCAATAACAGTATTCTTGATGATATGAAAAAATACTTTAAAATATGTTTGGTTTAGAACTCACAATAGCTGTTGAGCTCTCCTCGCTCTCAACCAGATGCTTCTGCTGGAGGTGGTGAAACTAGTTTGTTGCATTGACTCCTTTTGTTGTCACAATCTTCTTGCACTTCTTTATTAACGTTGTTTATTGTGCATGTGATCTTTTGTAACCAAACCACTTCCACAAGACTGAAATCACTTCCTTTTTTAAAAACTAACTCCTCCATCATATTATTACCATTAGAGCTGCAATGATTACTAATCGAATATTAAATTAATCGCCAACTATTTTGGTACTTGATCATTTGTTTGAGTAATTTTTTAAAGAAAAAAAGTCAAAATTCTCATGTTTCAGCTTCTTAAATCTTTCTGGTTTCTTTACGTCTCTCTAATAGTAGACTGAATATCTTTGGGTTGTGAGTAAAAAGACATTAGAGGAGGTCATCTTTAGCTTTGGGGAAACACTGATCAATATTTTCACCAGTTTCTGACATTTTCAAACAAACAACTACTGGTCGATTAATCGAGAAATTAATGGAACGATTCATTGATTAAGAAAATGAATTGCCATTATCACGAAATGATTTGGAAAAAGAAAAATTATATATTGTGAATGATACAATATGGCACACCCCTAAAAAGTGAATGCAAAACTGAAGAGGAAGCCTTGGACACTATTATTGCCTTTTTACAGGTTTCCTACAGTTAAACATTACTCAGGGATTCAACAGTCGAAGGGGTCCTCAGCTATTTCCTTATGCCTGGTGGTGTGAGTTAACTATCACTCAGACGCTTAAATGTGTTGGTACACCTCTACAGTAACAGAACAAGCTCTGTTATGTAAGCAAAGCATAGCTTCCCGGGGTTGGGTCACTAACATGCCTGAACATACAGGCATCAATTTTGGGCTACTGGGCAACTACAGTTCGGTGAAGTACAGCGAGTACTGTTCACAAAGAAGCTGCTACTATATTATGCCGTCAGGTTACAGTGTTATACATTAATATTAGTAAATTTGTAATGTCGAATTCACCCAAACAACCCAAAAACAAACGTCCTCTGATAAAGCCTGCGTATGTGCTCCTTAAGAGTAATTTAAGCTTTAAAATGCGCTCTCACAACACACAATTCCCAACGGACAGAGCATGTATCGCTCCTGATACAGATTTTATGCCTGTTCAGGAGGCAGAACTTAATATTTAACTATTCATAGGAAAAACATAGAGGACTTTCAACTTCACTTACCTTCATTCACTTCCCTACACCCTAAAAAACACACACACGCACACTCTCACAACTGTTTCCGCGTCAAAACACACTGTGTTCCCTGTGAGCTCCAACTTCCAAATCAAATCCTGACTCGGGCACATGAGAGGAGGAGAGAGGTGCCCGCACAAGCAGACACACACGCACAAACACACACGCGCACACAATAATTTTTTCAGACTTACCCAATTCCAGCATTAAACATGCGAGTCGTTAACGGGATGTATCATCTACTGGAGAAATGCTTTGAATGAATGGGTCTTCCTGGGGGATGGGGGACATGAGAGGTAAACAAAAACTAGTAGTAGCCCACTACTGTACATGCTCCCCATTCAAAACTCAATGCCCCACAGTTCTTAGAGCTATGACGCAGCTCTCGCGAGACTCTCTGTGTTGTGGAACGGCTGACTGTGCGGTGGGTGGTGCGAGGGACTGCTATCTATTTCCAACAGTTACAAACGTGATAGCAAAATAATCGTCGGACAGCTCCGTGAGTTTTAGTTCTGTTTAGGCACTGATAATCATTTACACCACACCATGGCTGAGACGGACCCCAAGTCGGTGCAGGACCTGACCAATGTGGTGAGTCGTGATCGAGATGGCAAGCTAGCGTTAGCTATAGTAGCCTAGCTAGCAGAGGATGCTAACGATGGAAGCTATCGTTAGCAAGAGTATCAGTGGCATTTCATGCTATTTATTTATTTGCATCATAAAATATGGTCATGCGCAAGGTGTGTTCAGCCTATTTACTGAAGTCAGAACGTCCTGACTTTTGTTTAGCTTCATCACGTTATGTAAGGGTCAGTTGGTCTTGTATATGACATCACTAAATCACAACTGAATGACCCGCATAGCATTACATAAACACAAGTTATGCTGCTGAATGTGTAACGTTATTTATGTAGAGATACTTGTTCTAATATTGGCTGTTCCATTATCAATTTCCTTCATATTAAATAATGTGCAGTTTCATTGTGGTCAAAGTTACCTATTCTATTATATGGCAAATACAGCTGAGGTAATGTTTCTAAGTGTTGTCATGGAGATGAGCATCCGTAAGAGACGACAAACCTTTAAGGTACAAGGTAGATTTATTTATTTAGATGTATTTATCTAATGAATTAAACATAACCGAATAAATAACTAAATACGTCAAATAGCTATAAACACGTGATTATTATAAATACAAGTAACTCATAACATATGTTGTTGTTATTTTTTTTAGATTTATCTTATTTAACAATTGCCTCTTTTATCTATATTTGTTTGTCCTATATTCTTAATTTTCCTTCCCTATACGCCTTTGTATTCAAAGAAATGGCTGAGTAAAGCTTTAAAAAAATAAATAAATACTGTCAAGCCTTTTCCTATCAAGGACACTCAGTTATACAAGTTTCTATTTATATATTTGATTAACTTTCCTTTTGTCATTCTAAATAAATAACGTTTCATTTTGCTTGTTGTTTTTTTTCTATATTCATATCTTTCCCCTCATACACGTTTGTTTTAAAGGAAAAGCTTCTTTTATAATCCCCTCAAACCTTTACCTGTCAAGGGCACTCTGTTATATAAGTTTCTATTTATGTGTTTAATTAACTTTCATTTAATCGTCTTGCCTCTTGAGATAAGGGCACCTCTTAACTGTGAGCCTTTAGCATCTGAGGAATACATTTGGTGAAATTAAAACTATTGATCAGTGTTTGGGGGCATAGACACCACTGTCACTGAGCCACATTATGTGACTGGCTGACAGACAATGCACCAGTACAGAATAGTATGAATTTATTGTGTGTTCATGTGTCTGCATGTTAGTCACAGTGAACTACAGAATCATCTCCCATGGTTACTGAGCTTTTACATTGTTGTCAAGGAAACTAGATACTTGTGTTATCATTGTCCTGCTGCTTTTTTAAATCATTCACAGACCACACGCACGGTGCATTAGAGTTGGAGTGCTTTTGTTTTTCATTGGCAGAGGTACTGTTAGTTGTGAGTAGTCCACTCACAGAGTATTACTTAAATCCTCTTCACTATTTCATCCTCAGCGGCTGCCATCTTAAGTGAACCAGTGTTGATCAGTAGATTTATTTGTGGCTTCATTGTCGCACTTACAATATTTGTGCTATTTGTTTCACAGGTCCAGACTCTGCTGCAACAGATGCAGGACAAGTTCCAGACCATGTCAGACCAGATCATCGGAAGGAATATCCTAACTAATGGTTTGAAATGCCAGCATCAATAGTTAATTGATTAAATGCATCAAGGTTCTGAATCTTAATCTAGCTCTGCAGTTTTCTCTCATGATAAAAGTATGGCCTGACAGATTAACTCACACATTTTTTCGCCCATTTAAGAGCAACTTTGAGTTCTTATGTTCCTTAACTGTTTGTCCACTTGATGAGATGAGCACGCGTATTGATGACTTGGAGAAGAATATTGCTGACCTGATGACCCAGGCTGGTGTTGAAGAAATTGAGGCAACACCGGAAAAGGCTAAAGAAGGTCAAGCCTCATAATGAAGGTAAGAAGGAAGTAGTAGATGACTAAACAGATGTACGCTTATACAACTCTGATTCCAAAAAAAGTCGGGACACTGTGTAAAACATAAATAAAAAAAAAATAAATAAAAAAAATTGCAAACAAACTGTTTACTGACAGTGTCCCGGAGCCCATGTAGTAATATTTTTTTGCACAGTCATTCACAAGGAGTTTCACAAAAGGTGAGCCACACCCCAACCTGGCTCGTACATGACTGAGCCTTTCAAGGATGCTCCTTTCATACCAAACATGATACTGTCATCTTTTTTTTTTTAACTTAATCAACAAAAATCTGACATAAGTCTGTCACAGAGGGCGAACAAAACAAACAACACCAGAATCACAGTACAAACAAATCAGAAGTCAAAATCAAACCCGTACATCCTCACAAACACACAGCATCATCACTCCATATGTTTACAGGCTGAACAACTGGAGCAACACAAAATTTAAATATTATTACATTATTCATTGGAGAAAAAATGGGTATATTGAATTCTACCCTAGACGTTATTTTAGTTAAATAACAAAATATTCCTAACCCTTAGCTTCAATAAATCTGGATCATATATCAGCTGTTACCAAGTTACCAATTAGCCTGACTCAAAACATGTAGACTGTGGGTAGAAACCTGCCATTGGGCACCTGTTTCAGGCAGCTTATGCCACATCTGCTATCTGCACTTTAAAAGTCCCCCGTCGCCATGGCAAACAACAGCAACCACCTCCAAGCTAACAACTTAAACACTGAAAATGGCACATTAGCACTATTGTCGCTAAGGGTACGGACATAAACTAGCTAGAAGCTGTTACCTTTTCTTTTGCTGTGATTTAGCCTTTTTAATGTCAGGGCTACACATAATGTTCCCTTCAACACTATTTTGCTGGAACTCCGTCGCTGCATCAAGGGCTTAGTGCTGCCCAAGGCGATCGTGATTGGTTTGAGAAATACAAACGAGCCTGAGCGCTCCCCCCTACAGAAGGATGATAATGTGTGGGGCCAGACCTTTCTCCAGCAGTGACAGCTGTGGAGCGAAGTTTGGCTATGCAAGACTAGTTACCTATTAACTTGTCTACAAGTGGAATGTTCCAAATACGTGTTTTCTGAGCATTCCACAAATTTCCTAGTCTTTTGTGGCCCCTGTCCGACTTGTTTCAAACATGTTGCTGGCGTCAAATTCAAAATAAGTATATGTTTAGAAAAATCAATGAAGTTGATGAGGTCAGACATTTAATATATTGTCTTTGTTCTGTTTTCAGTTGAGTTTATGTCCAAAAGGATTATCCAGTTATCAAATTTTGTTTTATAGATGTTTTACACATCCAACGTTTTTGGAGTCAGTGTCGTAAATTCTTAAGAATGAAAAGATATCAGAATTTGGATGACTGCCTCGCTATTTAAAGCCTTAATTTAGTCCTTGAATATCCATAAACTATTAAAGCAAAATGCATGCTTGCGTATTTCTGAACTACATCATGAACCATTTGTTTTGTCTGTCCCGCAGGTTCCCTGAAGCAGCACGGTGTGAAGTCGGTCCTAAATTCAGGAGCAGCAGACTTTTCCATTCTGAAAATGACTTCTATTGATTTGGTGTGTCGTAGTGTGAAATGCTTTTTTATATATTGAATATTGTGATAAACGGTTACAGTTATGTAATGACTTGAAAAGTTGAACGTTATTTGTAAGCTAGAGTAGTGTGATATGCCCTTCAGAACCTAAACTGCTCGTGCAGGAATGCAGCTTATGGATTTTGTGCGCCGACCTGGAGGTTATTCCGCTGCCATCATATATCATAATTAATTAAATCCCACGAGGTGATGGCTGACGGGGACAGTGTTGCTCTAGCCTGTGCTGAGAAGTACAACCCACAGGCTACAGGCCAGTAGAACCTCCATCCCTACCAACATGGGAAAGGGGCACAGTGAACATCTGAAGCCTGCAGTGTTTCACAAACAGCACTGTCAAACTGTGGGATGCATTCCAATTCTGATTTTCTTCTATTAAAGCTATTTAATACAATGCTGTTTGTCATGTGTTACAAAATAAATATTAGAGAGGTGCTGAGTGAATCTTTAACAATATAATTAACTCTGAGGTGCTCACAGTGTTTATCTGTATTTATTTGTATTTTCTAATGCAAATTATCTGGAACGTCTCAGTGTTAAATGTTTTTTGGTCTTTATTGTTCATATGTATTGAAATGATATTTTAATATTACACTTACGGGTCAAATAAGCTAGGGAATTAAAAATTCATCTTCTGTAAATGTCAGTCAAAAACATCGTTAGTTTGCATGGAATTGGAGGCATTTCCATCACTGTGCACTTGTATTTTCATTTAGACAAACTGTAACCACACCTTGTCATTTACTGCATTGTAGGAACTTTTATTCAAATTAATGCAAACACAAAATGTACAAACAGAACGACTAACCAACAGCTATCTTCAAAATAAAGTGCCAAAAGCATCAAACAGAAATGAACAGCGGTAAACAACACATTGTCGAGTACAACATCAGTAGTTTATGAAGATATTATAAATGCAATATTAAAGTACTGTATGTATTATAAAGTGAATGGTTCCTTAATTGCATCTTACTATCAGCTTATGAAACTGGAATTTTGCAGGTCTGAAGTTAGAACTCAAAGTCTGCCTCTGTCATGTCGATGGCCCAGGCAAATTTGTCCCTTTGGCTCTTGTTGTAGATTTTGTCCACTTGTACGTCCACGTTCTTACACCTGGACGCATGGGGAAAAGCAAATAAATATTCAGTTCAAGCCACTGGTTAATCTTCAGATAGGTCTCAAAATCTTTTCTCATGGGACATTTTATACATGGTTTATCTTATAAGCATGTTTAGTCAAATGGATATGTGAAAGAAATTGATTACCAACATTAGTGCTCTTACTGAATGTCTGAAGATGACCAAACTATTGTAAGGGATAATTATGAGCAATACAAAACATAATAGCTAAATTTCCACATAATAAATCCTATTATAATTTACTGGAAACTAAGCTATGCTACAGCAGCTAAGTTATATGAAGACATAGTAGACAAATGATTTTACCTCAAACATTCCTTACATCTCTGATTAAAGTACCATAGAATGCAAAGTGAATGTGATGATCTGTGAACTCTTGCTTTAACATTTTGGGCCCTTGTCGAACCGATGACACTTTCCTGAATTTTTTTCAATAAGGCTGGTTGGTCAGTAGGCGAGTTGTTGATCAGAACCAATGAGCTAAGACTGGTTGGCCATGTTGCTCAGGTTGCTATGGTGATTTGGACTGATTAAAAGCAGATAAATTCAAATTAAAACATTTTCTAGGTGCATTTTTAAGCTTTCACAGTACCTTACAGCTGTGGTGTTGACATATTTATATACATTGGTAAATGAATTCTACGGAAGGGTGACAAATTTAAGGAAAACACAAACTTTCATGTTTCAAAATGTGTCATCTGTCTGGATGCAGACTTTGCATCCTTTATAACCTCATTGAAACAGCAACATCCTGGCACGTTGCGTCTGTTAGCCTTCAGTTTGCTGTTTCATCAGAGAGGGCATACATCAATGAAGACTGACAAATCGCAGTCTGTGTAGCTACCGATGCATGTCTTCATTTTGTGCAAAAGGCAAAAGCAATTAGGCTTCTGACTTATTTCTCTGTCTAAAACGCATCTATTCTGTCAGACTGATTTATTATGAAAATGCAATTAAAATTTTAAGGAATTTGAAGCATTTTATCCACAATTAAAGCATTTTTTAAACCTTGAAAAATAGTTTTCAGCGATTTGCAGCAGCCATAAGAACACTGAAAAGTGAACCAGCTCTCAGTACTGGAAATCCCTACCTAAGTCAAAAAGGAAAAAAAGGAAAATAATGAAATGTGCCAAAATAAAGTAGCTCATAGGGAATATACTTCACTGCAGGTAGTGATTTAATATATTTGACTAAGATCTAGTTAAAGAAATCCCACTGAGGTTACAGTTAACCTGAAACTGCAGACAGTCTGTGTACTGGAGCTCTAATGATGTGGACTCTGGAGAGGAGGCTTCCAGACAAATCTGACAAACGCCCGCTTTCTCAGCTCAGATCAGGCACTCAGACCTCAACATGATCTCTGTGTGTGTATGCGCCTGTGTGTGTGTGTGTGTGTGCTCACAAAAACCACAGTCACTGTGGCTGAGAATTTTGGAATCCACTGAGAAGCACCTCTCTCTCTCTCTTAAATGTCAATGATTACAATTAAAGGGATAGTTCACCCAAAAATGAAAATTCAGCCATTATCTACTCACTCTCATGCGAATTGAGGGTCAGGTTTATTTTGTTAATCCGCAAAACAGCGCTGCAGAATCTCCCAAACAGTCTAAGTAAATCGTGACCATTTTTCAAACATAAAAAACAACTGGGGAGGTATCATAAAATGCCTCCATACTGCTTGTCTGGCATAATCCAAGTCTCCTAAAGTCCCGACATGCCGTTTGCACACTGTCCAAACACACACACACCCAGTTCAGACTGTGTGCATGTGCACATGAACGTGGCTCCAAACTAAGGATCTACAGTGAAGATTCAGGCTAAAAACATGATGTAAATAACTTTTTTTTTTGTCAACTTGGCATGTTGGGGCTTTAGGAGACTTTGATTACACCAAACAAGCAGTATGGAGGCATTTTTAAGTTTTTAGTCTGTTGTCCGTGAATGTTCTCATTCGTCCAGGGCATACATCAATGAAGACTGACAAATCGCACTCTGTGTAGCTACTGATGCATGTCTTCATTTTGTGCAAAAGGCAAAAGCAATTAGGCTTCTGACTTATTTCTCTGTCTAAAACGCATCTATTCTGTCAGACTGATTTATTATGAAAATGCAATTAAAATTTTAAGGAATTTGAAGCATTTTATCCACAATTAAAGCACTTTTCAAACCTTGAAAAATAGTTTTCAGCGATTTGCAGCAGCCATAAGAACACTGAAAAGTGAACCAGCTTTCAGTACTGGAAATCCCTACCTAAGTCAAAAATGAACAGACCAAAAGTGGAGGTAGTTCTATTTGAATACCCAAGCTTGTGTATGTGCTCTCACATGGACAAGCAGTTGCATGACTTTAGGAACAGAGTATGTATAAGTATTGCTTAAAGGTGTTAAGATTCGCTCACCAAGCCACGCTAATGCGTGGGTCCAGGTAGTTGAGCTTGGAGGTACCCAGTGCAATCTGTTTGTTTTCTTCTCTGTCAGTTGCCTGGACCTCCATCTTCAGCAGCTGCTCCTCACAGCGCTTCACTGCTGCCTTCTTCCGCTCCACCAGCCTGACAGAAAGTAGATACAAAGGCCGGGACAAGAGAGTCAGACACCTCTGGTAGAAATAAGACCCCCAATTTGGACGAGTCCTTCAATGTTTCTTTTTTCCACATTCTGGGCAAACAAAAAGGAGTGTGTTTCCCTCAGTATGCAGCCTTATTCAGAGGATGTTTTGAGTAAAGGCTAGAAGCAGCAGAAAATGTCCCACCTGCAGGAAACCAATGCATCTCCAAAAAATAAATGAATTCATTCTTGTAAAATAGTTTAAAAACTGTTTAACAAACTGGGTGGTTTTGTGCTTTTGGGTTCTGGCCTTTTACTGTTGTTAATTTTTTTCATCTAAGGTCCAACAAAGCCAAGTGTTCCTTTTCTATGTGCCGCTAAATACCTGACAATGTTATCTGAAGTCTGAATATCCAGTGAGTAAACCTCTCAATGACGAATTAAACAACAAAACAAAAAAAAAAAGCACAAGTCCATATGTGGATAAATGCAGCATAATGTATGTTTGTAACTGCCTTTAGACTCTGGGCACAAAGACAAAAAATGAACAGCAGGGAAGTTCATCTCCGATAGTTAACAGCAGGGCTAACAAACAGCTAATGTGACTTCAAGTTCAAGATCTTACATTTCCTACAGCGTTAACTAGCAGCTGTTTAAACCTGCAGGGTAGCTTCCTACTGCTGTGTGTGTGCAGCTTGTGATTTAGTCTCCACTGAAGAGGTGCTTGTATTTAAAGATTGCTGTCAATCATTTTTAATTGCTTTATTGTCCACTTACGCCTGCAGCTTGGGGTCTGAGCTGCCTTTGGTCTTGGCCTCCTTCTTGGCCTGTTTCAGCTCCGTCTTTGCTAGTGCCAGTTGTTCCTTTCGAGCAACAATCTGGGTGGGGCACACAACGACAGGCATGTTTTGTGTGTACAGATTACTGCGGCTTCAAAATGTCACTGACTGGCCTGGAAAGGTTACAAAAATTTACTGTCTTCAGAATTCTGCCCTTCTTTCTATAAACTGTTACAGTGACACATTCTCCCTCTTCATGCATTCTGAGGGAAATGTTAATGTGAAGAATGATTGTGTCCAATAAACCAAGACAAGCTGTTCTTACCTTGGCCTGAAGGTTAGCCATAGACTGATCAAAGGTCTTTGGCGGCGCCCGCTGGTGGTTACACAGAATAGCAACTGCTCTGTTAGCCCTGTTGTAGGAGAGCAGCTTCTCTGCCACATTGTCTGATTCTTTGGAGGGCGACAGAACAGTTTGTTTGTATTCAAAAAGGAAAATCCCACTGAGATCACACATTTGAACAGAATTATGCACAGACATTTAACAGATAAAATCGTGCTGGTGTCCCTCATGTTATTATTGCCCACCTGCACCACCAGTCTCAACCTTGAACACACACACACATAAAATTACAGGTTGCTGCTGTTTTCATTTCATTTACTCAACCCTATTAGCTTCATTTATTTCATTCTTCCTGGGATCCATCCACACACACACACATACACACACACACACACACAATAACCACATGTCAACCAACAGATTGGCTCTCAGTGGCAGTCCAGAAACGAGAAGAGAGTGTGACACTTCTATCTCTGAATGAGAAACTGTGACTGAGGCAGCCAATGGGACCCTGATAAGAGCGAGACAGCACTGGGTACAGTGATAAAGTACACCTGGCATTACTGGAAAAGCTGGCTGATGTCAGGGTATCTCGAATCAAGAAAGTTAAAAAAAAGAAAAAGAAAAAAAAGTCTTATCGTGGGACTCCATGACACAAGCAGCCAGGTAATAAGACAACGATAAGAGCCAGACTGATAAAAGGCTCCAGTATTAAAGCCACTGGTACTTGTCCAGCTGCGGAGGAACATGAGCCAGCGCTTTAAAACTTCTATTTATGTGATGTTAGACTGCTTTATAGCTTAGTGAGCGTGTGTGACTTACTGTTTGTGAGCTCTTTCAGCTGCTGCTGTAAAGTGATGGAGGCGTTGTATGTCCTGAAGACCTTCGCAGTCAGTCCCAGCATGAGAGAACTCAGGTGCTTGTTCAGCATGTTTGTCTGCAGTGAGAAATGGGAAGACGGAAGGACAAAGACAAACAGACACATTCACATCAGCGTGGTATGGAACAAATACAGTACACTCCTCACAAAACCATGAATCACAACTCTGCCACTAGGTGGCACTGTGGCATCATACCACGATAGTGTTTAAAGCATCTGTAATATACCATAACAAATAAAACACATAAAATACCAGCTCTGCCTTCATTATCATCATCATCCATTAGAGCAAGGAGATTAAAAAAGATCACAGTGCGATTTTCCCCTCTGACATTTCTGCAGGTATTATAACAAGCTAGAGCTGTCATAGCCGGTGGTTAGATAGCCATTAGCTCATGTCAAATGGCTGCAGCTTCACCAGTACAGCAAAGAGATGGAACAGAGTGTAAGGGCGCACCACTGGTGTGCAAGCAAAACAAACAGGAATGCTCACTGCACACACACTGATATGAGGTGCAAACATGTGGACTTGAGAGACAGATAACACATGGGTTTCTAAACACAGATTAAAGCGCACGAACTTGAAAAACAAACGGCCGCACGAGCTCACTGATGAGCTCACAGCTGTGTGTGTGTGTGTGGGGGGGGGGTGAAGAAGGAATAATTTCGATGATTCTGATGAAGATTACAATAATAATGTGGTTTAATCAGCGCGGGGTCAGGACCTGGCTGTCTGGGGCCACAGACTTGTACGAATGTGTGTGTGTGTGTGTGTGTGTGGTGTGTATGTCTCACTGCAGGAGCTTATTAGAAGCAGGATCAGGGAGGGTTTTCATGTATACATACGTGTGCATGCAGGTACACACATCCGCAGAGTTGCAGTCATGTCTGCCTTGCTAACAAGCTATCTACCTCAGCCCCTGTAATGCTAATGAAGGTGTCTGCAAGTGTGAGGGGGCAAGTAAGATACCTCTCACACACAACCCCTGACTCTCTCGTCATGATGATGGTGCGTGTTCACAAATGTGTGCGCGCGTTTGTGTACGCCATCTCCTAAGGCATTATTACAACTTGTCATAGCTAGAATACAGGATGTTATGTGCTGCACTTTCTCATTAACATACTGCTAGGCAATTTTGTGCTGATGGCAACTAATGTCGAGGAGAAATATTGACTGTTGCCATTTTAAACTAGCTAAGATCATCTGCTTTTCAGTTTTCACTGGCTCCAATTTGTGTTTTCTGCATCAGTTCCCTGTACATAAAAAAATAAAAAATAAAAACTGCTTCTAGTATATATAATAGAGTGGAGGAAAATAATGAAATGTGCCAAAATAAAGTAGCTCATAGGGAATATACTTCACTGCAGGTAGTGATTTAATATATTTGACTAAGATCTAGTTAAAGAAATCCCACTGAGGTTACAGTTAACCTGAAACTGCAGACAGTCTGTGTACTGGAGCTCTAATGATGTGGACTCTGGAGAGGAGGCTTCCAGACAAATCTGACAAACGCCCGCTTTCTCAGCTCAGATCAGGCACTCAGACCTCAACATGATCTCTGTGTGTGTATGCGCCTGTGTGTGTGTGCTCACAAAAACCACAGTCACTGTGGCTGAGAATTTTGGAATCCACTGAGAAGCACCTCTCTCTCTCTCTCTTAAATGTCAATCATTACAATTAAAGGGATAGTTCACCCAAAAATGAAAATTCAGCCATTATCTACTCACTCTCATGCGAATTGAGGGTCAGGTTTATTTTGTTAGTCCGCAAAACAGCGCTGCAGAATATCCCAAAAAGTCTAAGTAAATCGTGACCATTTTTCAAACATAAAAAACAACTGGGGGGGTGGGGGGGATATCATAAAATGCCTCCATACTGCTTGTCTGGCATAATCCAAGTCTCCTAAAGTCCCGACATGCCGTTTGCACACTGTCCAAACACACACACACACACAGTTCTGACAGTGTGCATGTGCACATGAACGTGGCTCCAAACTAAGGATCTACAGTGAAGATTCAGGCTAAAAACATGATGTAAATAACATTTTTTTTTGTCAACTTGGCATGTTGGGGCTTTAGGAGACTTTGATTACACCAAACAAGCAGTATGGAGGCATTTTTAAGTTTGTAGTCTGTTGTCCGTGAATGTTCTCATTCGTCCAGGTCATTGTAATCCCAAGAAAAATTCAATCAAAAGCAAATGGACTTGTTCAAAAGCCTTTTCTGAAGATGTTTCGCCTCTCATCCAAGAAGCTTCATCAGTTCATGCCTGTCAGACTAGTCTGAGCTAGTCTAACTAAATGGTGGGAACCCAGGTATTTAACCTCTATGGATGTGTTCAAATTCATTAGTGCTCTATTCAGTTCTGACGACAGTCGTTAGGGGTCATTAGTCCTGGGGGTCACCCGAAACCAGGTATGAGTGACAGTTGTTAGAGTCACATGAATGTGAACCACTGTTGTCTTTGGAGGTCAAGTTGTTGAATCTCCTGGGCAAAGATGAAATAACAGCATTGTAAATAGGAGAGAGGTTATGTCTCAGGCCTCCTCCTCTGTTGAGAGTGGGTTTCTCCATTTTAACATGGATGGCTTCCTTAACTCCTCTCTCAAACCATCTGTCCTCCCTGTCTAGAATGTGGACATGTTGTCCTCAAAGGAGTGTGCTTTCTCCTTAAGGTGTAAATAGACAGCTGAGTCCAGGCCTGAAGAGTTAGGTCTCCTGTGTTGAGCCATGTGTCTGTTCAGTGGTTGTTTGGTTTCTCCTATGTATAGGTCATTGCAGTCCTCGCTGCATTGGACAGCATACACCAAGTTGCTCTTTTGTGTATGTGGTGTGCGATCTTTAGGATGTACCAGTTTCTATCTGAGTGTGTTGCTGGGATGTGATGCTTGTTAAACACCCTCCTGAGTTTTTCAGATATCCCAGACAGACTCATATGTAGATTACATATTTCTGAAAACTGAATTTGGCATTTTGTGAAGGTGGACAGACTGGATGAAGTAGGACAACAGGGAGTGAATGCCACTGAGTCCTGATCTGAATCCAGGATGTTAAACTAAAATGATATCCAGGTGAAAGATGCAATTAAATAAAAATTGCATTTTCCAACATCTCCAATCTCTTGTTAAGCACAAAAAAAGACTTTACTTTTATAGCAAAATCTTTCTCTTTCTTCTTGTTAAACAAATATTTCTGAGGACAGTTATATAAATTGTAATGCCCACTTCTGAGCAATCCAATCAACTTTTAAAGACTCCCTCCAATAAAAAAAAGTTTTTAACCAAGTTGATGATGACTTTTTAGGTATTTAATCAATGCCAGGAGAGAAACTTTAAAGATTTGATTTAAATTCTTTTTCTAACTGAACCATCCACATATTCCATTTCACTCGAATAAGTCACCTGCTGAAAATAAAGACTAACTTCAGTTTCGGTGTAAAGATTAAGGGGTAAAGATGTTAGGGCTGGCCAGTATCACAAAAAATGTATATCCCAGTATAATTTGAAGCATGTATGGTTCAGTATACTGTATATCACTGCACTATAGCACTGGTATGGCAACAACATAGCAGCTATTACTCTTTTTTAGTACATATTTCACATGGCACAGAGGTATTTTAAGAACCATGCTCATATAATGGAAGATGCACTGGTCTTCTTACCAACTCATCTTCATGTGCGCTGTGACAAACTGGGGAGGCTTTCTTATTTCAGAGTTTCTGCAAGTTTCATCAAGTTCAATTTAAGACTTCTGAAGATCCTTTTTAAGCCAATTATGAATGCAATTTCACATTCCAACTAGCAAAAAAAGTACAGTTTGCATTAGTGATTGTTTGGTCAATGTTGGTTTTATTTTTTAGTTGTTAAAGTGTGATGAAACTTTATAAAAGTAATGTCATAATTCAATCAATTTTTAAGACTTGTCAAAATTGTATTTGAGACATTTAAGGCTTAAAGTTCAGATTATTGGATTTTAGACTTTTTAAGACTTGCAGAAAGCATTACCTTTCAGCATTCAGTGTCTCCCATCATCTCTCTGCATAAGGTCAGCTGGAGATAAAAGCACTCTCTACAGTTCCACCACTCATCTTCTGTCATTCTTCCCATTTCCACATCTTCCTCCTCCTCATCTTGGCCTTACAGCTGCTTTCTCGCTGCCTCCATCTTTCCTCCCTCTCCTTCCGCCTCCTACCTTTTTCCAGCCATTGCCCCCCCCCCCCCCCCCCCCCCCCCCCCCCCCTCCCCCCCCCCCCCCCCTCTCCCTTTCCTT
>JAJHUR010097247.1:0-12236 GCA_027495735.1 Lutjanus campechanus
TTCCATTGAGATAATAAGTTCATATAGTGACTTTTCTGTTGTAAACTGTGTGTGCATAGTGTTTGTGTGCAGTAGGTGTTTTGGCCTCGTCTCTTTAGGGCAGCTGATCTAAAGTGCAGGTGGAAAGCATGAGGCGCGATGGATTTAATTTATTCAAGGTGTGTTCAAATCCACGTTTGCCCTCTTACACCAGGGGCGCAGGGGTATCCTGCCCTGTCTCACCCACTGCACCAACAGCGCACAACAGAATACACCTATCAGCTGTGCCCAAGTGCCTTGATTAATTCATGTATGAGTTTAGGCTAAACATGCAATATACCAATCAGAAGATCAGCTCTCATAACCTTTAAGAATCAGGCGGTGGCAGCATGACACTGGATTTACCAGGATTTTTAAAGTGAGGAGACAGATCTCTTGATTCGAGGAGTGAAAGCGTGACAGTGTGCAATATATGGAGACAGCAGGATGTCTCCAGAGCAGCTTCATGTGTAAATAGTTAATTTTACATTAACGTCTGCAAAAATTATACAATACATGAATTGTAAAAGCCATGCAGATTTATAACTGGTTATGTTTCACATCAAAGCAGCTTGAAATTATGTTGTATTTATAATTCATCATCATTATTTATCCTGCTCGGCTGGCTGAGGAGTCGGGAAGAGAGAGAGTGCAGTCGAGAGGAGAGGTGAACCGACACACTGGGTATACCTGTATGAAAAATTATGCATCCAACCAGCGCCAGGCTCTGACAGAGGGAAAGAAGGAAGTCCTGGCTTCAGAAGCGGCCCTGTACGCTCAACTGAAGTTAGCTGCTGATCACATGGTTAAAGAAAAAGTTCTGAGGTCAGATGAAATAACAACATTGAGCTACTGGGCCACAATGACCAGAAATCTGTTTGGAGGAGAGGAGGTGAGGTATTTAACCCCAAGAACACCAAACCTACAGTCTGGTATGGTGGTGGTTTGATGTTTTACAGAAAGTAAAAGGAATAATGAAGATGGAGGAGGACTACCTCCAAATTCTTCAGTCATGGTTTGGAGTTTTTGTTGCTTACTTCCTGTTTTATTTTGTAGTCTTGGTCCTCACTCATGTGTCTGGTTTTTACTTCCTGTCTTTGTCCTTTTCCTGCCTCTGACCTGAAATGATCTCTACATACCTCTTGCTTCATCTGTCAGATAATGTTTGTGTGTTTTAGGTTTCTTGGCAAACAAACTCTGACTTGCAGATTTCAACAGAAAAAGAGAAGGTCGTGATCATATCAGTCAGCAGCAGAGGTGTGAAGGATTGTTTGGATCATTTCGTAAGGCGCCGCACATCCTTAAACATTGAGCAACAATTAAAGCTGCAACAGGCAACAACTGAACACACACAATGCAAAACCTTCCATGTCTGTGTGTGTCTCAGCAAGACTCGGGTCACTCTCACTGGGACCTGTCTTTTTGAGGACGCCCCTCCAGCACTTCACAGCCCCAGGACAGATCGCTCCAGGCTTCAGAGGCAGCTGTGACGGTCAAACCGAGTCAAGTCAAGTCAGCACATGTGTATGGAAAAGAAGTGACTGCTGTCCCCCCTAAACAGCTCTTCCCCAATGTTTGTCATCATGCTTCTTCGCCACTCGTCAATATGGACGAACATAATGTCCCAGATCCTGCTGTAGGTATCAGAAATCTATTGCAAGTTGTAGGATTCTCTGCAGGATTTTCCATAAAGAGACACAAAATGTCCCCAAACAGACATGAAACGGACACAAAGGGACACAAAACAAACATAAAAAGGCAACAACTACATGAAGAATGGACAAGGAGACAAAATATGGGCACAAAGTGAGGCCAAGCAAACACACGCAAACATCTGCAAAGAGACACAATATGACTACAAAGAGGAAACTAAGGGACACAGAATGAAAAACGGACACAAAAGGGCATGCATAGAGACACAAAACAGGTAAGACAAGATAATCAATAAAAAAAATAAAAAAGTAAAAATAAAAATAGGAACAGTATAAACAATATAAAGAGAATCAGCAGTTGAATTTGTCACACAAACATTTTTTTTAAAAGTTAGTTTGGAACTGTTGTAACTCAGCTGTCTCCATGACAACTGACTGACTAAAGGTTAATTATTTATAAACCCTGTAAATAAAAACATTTTTATTTACATTTTCAACCTGTATTAAGTTACATAAAGTACAAAGACAAGATGTAGTTAAAATTGAGGAGAACTAATGAGATTTCAGCATAAACAGCTTCAGTACAGACTCAAATATTAATCTCACGGCAGTATTTTACTTTTTACAGAGAGTATATATTCATTCATATATATTCATATTCATTCATTCATTCATTCATATAGTATTCATTTTATTATCAAATTGGTAATTGTCACTCATTGTAGAAATCATTACTGTCTTTTAAATAAAGGTTTAAAAAAAAAAAAACTAATATAATCACACTGGCAGGAACTTCATTTGCATAATATGCAAATGAGGTAAATATCAAAGGGAAGCACTTTGATGATGTCATCAAAGGGAAGTACTTTTATGATGTCATCATAGGACTGCACTTTGATGATGTCATCAAAGGGAAGCACTTTGATGATGTCATCAAAGCCTATAATAGGGTCAGAATTCACAAATACGTCTGTAAAAGCAGCCGACTCAACAGTTAAGTTTGGATCAGCGTGACGACAGAGAACACTGTCCAGATAAAGCACAGAGAACGTAGGAGAACACTGAGATCCAGAAGAACGCAGACATGACACATCAATTGAACCTTAGCTTGATGGAAGTGCAGGTGAGGTGTGAGCTGAAGGACAGCGAAGCCAAACTCACCCATAGTGGATCTGCAGGGAGAGTCCACTTGGAAATCAAACAGGACTCGCTGGCTCATTTTCTCAATGAGCAACAGGACAAAATAACAGATTATAAATGGAGAGTTGAGAAGCAGCTGATGCAGAGGGAGATCTCCACCCTGAAGACCCAGCTGATTGTGGCTCAGGCTGGACAGGTCCCCTGTTCACTGAAGGAAGTGGAGATACTGAAATCCCAGCTGAGGGAGATCAAAGTGAACACTCCAAATTATCTTGAGCAACCATTCTCTGATGCCAAGGAGATGGAAATCCGATTGAATCAGATGAAGACAGAGATGGAGACACTTCAGAATGATATAGAGATGTTGAAGGTGCAGCTCCGTGATGAGAAACAGCAACGTGCAGTGGCTGAAAGCAAACTTGAGACGACTTCTCAGTTCCTCAAGGTGCAGCTTTTAGACAAAGATGTTGCAGAATTTGAGGCTCGCTCGAAGGTAGAAAAGTTGGAAAAAGATCTTTTATTGGAGAGGGCTCAAGCCAGAAAGATGCAGGAGAAATTGAGCAATGTTGAGAAAGAGAAAGAGGAAGCTAAGACAGCTCTGAGACGATGCAACGCCTCCTATTCCACCGACCTGGAGGGAGGCAGAGCTCAGATGAGCATGATCATGAGTGTTTTTGCAAACTCAAAAGGCATGATAGAAGCTGAGCACCGCACCTTGCAGAAGGAGAAAGCGTCCTTCCAGGAAGCTAAAGCTGCCTGTCAGGCGCAGGCTGAGGAGCTGAAACAAGAGAATAATAAGCTCACTGCTGCTCTGAAGAGGGCCGAAAATCAGGTGAAGGTCGACAGTCTCCATTGGCAGCAGGAGAAAACCTCATTGCTGGAGGAGATGGAGAAGTCGAGGGCATCACATGTGGCCCAACTTCACGAACAGAAAAAAGAGAACAACGATCTTGTGGCTGCTGTGACGAGGGCTGAGCAGCAGTTGGCGAGTGAACAGAAACAATGGAAAGAGGAAAAATCTGACCTCTTGGAGACATTGGAAAAATCCCGGGGCGATTATCATACCCTGCTGGAGACGCAGAAAATAGAGACAAACAAATTAATGACTGAATTGAGACAAGAAAACAGCAACTTCATGGCTGAACTCAAGAAAGCCAAAGATCAGGCAGAGAGTGACCGTCACCAATGGCAGCAGGAAAAGACCCTGCTGCAAGAGGAGATGGAGGAGTTAAGGGCCTCATGTGCAGCACAGTCTGTTAATAAACGAAAAAAGGAACCTTGTGGCTGATCTCAAGAAGGCCAACGATAAGGCTAAGAGCGACCATCTCCAATGGCAGCAGGAAAAAACCTCGCTGCAGGAAGAGGTTGATAAATTAAGAGCCTCCTATGTGGCTCAAACTGACAAAAACAAAGAGACAAACAACAAACTCATGGCTGCTCTGAAGAAGGCTGAGGAACAGGTGGTGACCGACCGTCTCCAATGGCAGCAGGAGAAATCCTCCCTGCTGGAGGAGATGGAGAAGACAAAGGCCTCGTTCATAGCCGAGCTTGACGATCAGAAAAGACAGATCTCAGACCTCTCAGCTGCTGTGAAGGAGGCCAAGGAGCAGATAGACAGTACAAAGTTACTGAAGGACAAGTCGTCCATCCCTCAGGTCACAGAGGACCCCCAGCAGACTCCCCAAGAACATAATCAGGAGGGGGAGCAGTCAGAGGCAGCCCAGACAGATGACCCCGAGAGCCAGCTCCGTAAAAAAAGGAAGAAGGCGAGGAAGTGGTGGTGGTAATTCTTCCAAGGCCTGGCTCCAGAATAATTAAAGTCAAAATAAGAGATAAGATCATATACAGTCCGACCTATGTCTTACTTGTGAGAATTAGTGAGTCAAAACTGTCTTGACCCCTCAAACAGTGCTTTGAAAAGGGCCGTTTGAGGGCTAAGACTTAAAAGGATGTTCTAACCCTAGATGATAGTCCACTCAATATGTACTCACCTCTATGCCGATGTGAGGATGGGTAAAGATCTTCAGTTCACAACATTTAACCACATCGGCAAAGAGGTGAGTACAGGTTGAGTGGATTATCATCTAGGGGAGGAATATCGCTTTAAATTTACACTTGGAACATGAGGCTAAAATGTTTTCAGTGTTCTGGTGTAAAACTGAAACTGATTCTCACAAAGATATAAATACTAAACACACACACGCAGGCACATAAAAAAAAGCAAACACTAGCCAGTTCCTCAGGGCAGCACGGTGGCTCAGTGGTTAACACTGTTGCCTCACAGCAAAAATGTCCTTGAATGTCGACTACGGCAGGACATTTATCCCTGTGTGGAGCTCACATAGTGTTTGCGTGGGTTTACTCCAGGTGCTCTGGTTCCCCCACACCATCCGAAACGTACGTTTGTTGTCATAAACATGAAATAACATGAAAAATATCTCAAGCATTGATGAGTTCTCATTTGCACAGGACTCCTTCACAAGTTGTTGTGTTTACTTGTTTATTGTTAGATGGCGCCCTCTAGTGACCTCTAGTAATAATGACAGGAGCAAAGGAGGAAGTCATGTAGTATAAAGAGGGAAGAAGTCCACCACATCCATCTGCTGACAAGAGGGAAGTTTCTCTGTGCTTCCTTTAATAAGGAGTCTGTGACATCAACATTATAGTAGTTTAGAAGCCACTTCCAAGTAAAAAATAAGGTTTGCTAAAAATAATGACATATGACATTTGATGACAATGACATTTATTTAACATTTAAAAACTCTTTAAAACATGTGACTATGCTCTCTCACTGTCATTAAATACTGCTCGTCAAAGGGTTTAAAATAGGTGAGTTGGTCAGTGCAAATCAGAGAATTTTCATCATTTTGCTCCTCTCGGCAATATGCATGAAAACGTTCATAAAAGTACCGTGTCTCAACAGTACAACCTATTATGAAAGCACACTGTTCATGTATTGTGATATTGCAGTGTTTGGGAATCAATTCTTTATCAGGGAACAAGGTTTTGAACATGTGGTCAGAGATCAAATGTTTTAGGTAACGTACCATGCCATCAGTAAGAACAGGGGAAACGATTATATTAACAATCTGTGACAAAAGAAGCACCAAGTTCCAGTGATTATTGTCAACTATGCCACATGAAAACATGGTGCAAATGACGTCTTTTGTGGTTAAATTTTAATGTAGCGGCTTGTGGACACTTTGATTACCCCACACGAGCAGGATGGAGACATTTTGTGTTTGTTTTGTGTTCATTTTATCCGTGGTTGCCTTTCACTTCCATTAGCTGTAACCCTGTTTTCTGCTGAAACTCCAGGATTGTTTTGTGAACTGAAGATCTTCACCCATCCTCGAGTACATATTAAGTGGACTATTATTCTGTGGTGGAATATCACTTTAAGGCACTTGAATCTTCAGCAAAATACAGCTGAAACACTGTGGAGATAAATTCTTCACAGAAATGTTTCTATACTTACTAAGTCACATACAGGCGACTCCTTTGTGGTCGAGTTTAGTGTGGTGATTGCCAACGACACACGAACAACGTTGACTTAAAACTACAATGAAACGCCTGTAGTTTGACGAGAGGCTCCTCAGTTGTTGCGCCTGTCGTGGAACCATGAACACACACATGCGGTTCTGTTCAGGTTTGGACATGTTTTGGCCACTCTGAGATATAAAACCTCTGAAGACAAAAGTAGATTTTGAGCTTATCTGTAATAAAACTCCCAAACGCAACCAAGTGTCTGTCTTTCTCAAATTTCTCTCTAACAGTCACAACTTGTTTCTGACACTGTACAGAGTGAAACAGCCTTAAATGACTAAAAGTCTCCTGTTTCCATCCTGACAACAAGCACCAAACCAGACTTCAAATCCTTTTCAAATCTCTGGAGGTGCAAAATTTGTTAAAGGCAAAACAGTCTTTAAATTTCTAAATGAATGAATGTGGTGAGACAGAGACGTCCTGTCCTACACCTGTCTCTTATACACATCTAGATGTGTATAAGAGACAGCATCTGCACGGAGATGGTACATGGTGGTGCAGACTGTCAGTCTGTCAGTTTTGGTGTTTGTGGTCTGCTGGTTGTAACACTGAAATACTCAGACCAGCCTGTCTGGCACCAACAAGTCAGTTAAATCACCTTTCTTCCTCATTCTGACGCTCGGTTTGAACTTCAGCAGCTCGTCTTGACCATGTCTACCTGCCTAAATGCCTGGGTTGTGTCATGTGATTGGCTGATTAGACATTTGCAGCATAACAGATTAACTGATAACTATCTGTCTGTCTGTCTGTCTGATAACATGCAACATTTTGTTCATTATTGGGTGCAATATTACTTTTTACTACTTTTCACTATCACTATCATAATTACTTTTGATGTCCCTGCCAACACGGTCTTTGTATTGCACTTTATTTTAACAGTTAATAACATCAATTATGTTTTAAAAAGTCTTCCTGGCAGCATCTCATACAGACACTAAAGCATAGCTTTTGCATCAGAGAAGCTGTGGATGTGACAAAAATGTCCACAGTGGAAGAGTTTTACTGTATTGTGTTTAGTGTTAGTACTGTCTTAGTTACAGTTACAGCACAGTAACTGATTACAGTTCCCTCCCAATAGCCAAACAAATCACCCTCTCAATCACAAATTTCCAACTCAGTGAATTACGTCCTATCTTAGAAATAGTTGATATAATAAAATCAAAGTACATTTTAGATGAATTTAATTCAGTCATCTAAAAGGAAATGTCAAGACAATAAACATTTTACAATTCTCAATAAAGATATGAAAATCTGCAGAAAGAAAACACAATTAAAAAAAACACATGAAAAGTACAAACAAAAGTCCCTAAAATGTCAAATTTATCGATAGCTGTAACTTTTGCTGTGAAGCTAAAACATTTGTTCAGATAGTTTCAAACTCAGACTTGGTCCTGTTCTTTGGTACAGTCCACTGGCACTGAAACTTTTTATATTTTATCAAGCAGCCATAAAAACATGATTGCTGTGAGGGAGGGAGGAAGGGAGGGAGGGAAGTGAACAGTGGACGCTTCATAACACCTGTCAGCTTTCAGGTGCTGGGAAAAACACAACCGAGCCGATATGGACACAGGTGGTTTGATTCGGCCTCGTCTCCTTCTCGTTGTCTCCATTTGTGTGTGCGTTATTAATGGAAACCCTCTAGGTGAGTGGAGCCAGAATGGACGACAAAATAACTGACAGATGTGACACAGATTAGATTTTAAACTGTTTTCTGAAGGAAAATCATTCTGTTTTGTGTGTGTGTGTTGAAGTGCTGAATTTTTAATGACACTGGACTGCTGACCTCCGCAAACAGCGAGCAGACAGTCGGTGGTTTGACCTGCTCTTTTATCTGCATTTTAACTGCATTAACTAAACTACGTTGGCTTAAAGTTGAAATAATTCTGTCAGTTTGAGCATGCATCACTTTAAGTTTTAGTGTTTCAAAGTCCAACATCAGGGTTAATGTGAATAAGATAAAACTGCACTACAGATTCAGTGCGAGGGCGGGTATTTGATGTCACAGCCGGGGGGGGGGGGGGGGGTGTTTTGCCCATAGCGGCAAACCCAACCCAACCCAATAAACAGTTGCAAAGGGAGGGAGGAGACGCTGTGCTGCTGCCAGAGGAGTGCTGACTGAGATTATTTCCATGTACTGTATGGCAGTAAATTACATTACTGATGATGGTCTAAATACTTCACAAGATTTGCTGCTCGTCACTTCATTTATATATTTAGTATTTTGGCAGTAAAAACAGACATGTGGCTATAGGTAGGAAGTGGACCAAGCCACTGTGAGACATAGCCTACATAGGGCAGGCAATTTTTTCAAAACTTAACAATGCATTGTTTTGCTTTTATAATTAGCACAGGTGTTTTGGCACAATACTGAATGTCACTAACAAATATTGACTAGACACTTGGGACAATTCACTAGTCCCTTAATATTGGTAGGGACATGTCACTACTGTCTCTACCCAGTTCTGTGCCCTTTGTTCAATGTGCAACACTTTTAGGCAGGTGTGAAGAAACACTATAAAGTAAGAATGCTTTCAAAATTATAAAATGTAATGGTTTTTTTTTTTTCACTTTACAAAATGCAGAGTGAGCAAACAAGAAAAATCTAAATCAAATCAATATTTGGTGTGACCACCCTTTGACTTCAAAACAGCATCAGTTCTTCTTGGTACCTTGCACACAGTTTTTGAAGGAACTCAGCAGGTAGGTTGTTCTAAACATCTTGGAGAACAAACCACAGACCTTCTGTGGATGTCGGCTGCCTCAGATCCTTCTGTCTCTTCATGTGATCCCAGACAGACTCCATGATGTTGAGATCAGGGCTCTGTAGGGACCAGACCATCACTTCCAGGACTCCTTGTTCTTCTTTACACTGAAGATTTGTTGTCCTGCTGCAGAATAAATTTGGGGCCAATCAGATGCCTCCTTGATGGTATTGCATGATGGGTAAGTATCTGCCTGTATTTCTCAGCACTGAGGACACCATTAATCCAGACCAAATCCCCAACTCCTTTTGCAGAACTGCAGCCCCAAACTTGTGAGGAACCTCCACCATGCTTCACTGTTGCCTGCAGACACTTATTATAATACCACTGCCCAGCCCTGCAGCGAACAAACTCTCTTCTGCTACAGACAAATATTTCAAATTTTGACTCATCAGTCCAGATTACCTGCTGCCATTTTTCTGCACCCCAGTTCCTCTGTTTTCATGTATAGTTAAGTCACTTTACCTTGTTTCCACGTTGATTCCATTTCTGACCAGACTTCTTTGGAAGTGAAGTAAGTATAATGTATCTTTCATCTGCTGCAAGTTTCCTCGGCTGACCTCAGTCCTCAACGTTGCCTGTTTCTTTGTGCTTCTACAAAAGAGCTTGAACAGCACATCTTGAAACCCCAGTCTGCTTTGAAATCCTTGCCTGGGAGAGACCTTGCTGATGCAGTTTAACTACCTCTTGTTGCTGTGCTCAATCTTGTCCTGGTGTCTGACCTGTGACATTAAACTGTCTTCCACAACCTCACCCTCCTACCCAGCTGTTTGTGTTTCAGTTAATGACTGAGTTTCAACCTACATATGAAATTGATGATCTTTAGCACCTGTTTGGTATAATTGGTTGATCATTCACCTGACTATGATCCTACAAAATCCTCCATTAATTAACCTCCATTAATTTTTCTGTTCTTCTAGGTACCTCAAACATAGATTGCAATCAGGGCAGCGATCACAATTTGGGTACAGTGGATGAAGGATATACAGGTAAGTTTATTTGCAAAAGATTTCTTTATTTCTATGCAGTACTTTAATACTTTATATTGCCTGTTTTTGTACTGTCACTTTAAGTCCCTCAATCTTTTGATACATTTTTGTTAACTGTATCTTATTTCTTATTTTATATTATATATGTTATGCAGCTTCTGTCACTAAGATCTTTCATTCCAGTCTGTTTATTCTTTGTAAATATGAGTGAATCTGGGTGAAGCAACTGCCTGAACAATGACAATAAAGGTCTTGAACCTTCACCAGTGAGGACAAACGTCCACGCTCATACTGATCCTCACTGTGCTTCTGTCAAATGATCCATAGTATGTTTATCTGCTCCTCCTGACAATGTTCCCACGATGCTGCAGGTGATGTGGAGCTGGTGAATGGGATCACAGCAGGAAGCAATGTGAAGCTGGTGCCCTTCATCTATGAAGCCCACCTGGAGTATCTGGAGCTGAGCTTCACACTCGGACAGACCAGCGCAACAGTTCGCACCAAGAAGCCGCTGAGCGCAGACGCACTGGCAGCTGTGAGTCAAAGCAACCTCGTCTCCAAGAAATTAAGTTTATTTACTGCTAATGTGCAACAGCAGATATGGTTTCTACCTGGATTTGTTTCCTTGAACTTAAACAGAACATTTTAAATTAGTGGATGTGCCAAATTGCAAAATGTTTATACTAAACATATCTGTAAAAATGTTGATAGACAATATATTTCATGTTTATCCTTCAGTATCTGCTCTTCTCTTCAGCAAATAAAGTATGAATAAGGGTTTTTTAATGGATATGTTGAGGTACTGAACAAGGTTACAGATAGGTGCTGGTCGTGGTCAAAGATTGAAAAAGTCAAAACTGACTTACAAGAGGGGGTGTGTTATTTTATTTATTAATATTAAAGTGAAACTCCTACTTTCCCCCAAACTTTTATTTTGAAAGGGCTTTCGTTGCACTAAAGCATTGGTTCCCAACCTGGAGGTCTGGGGCTCCCATTTCCATTTAAAAATAAACTGTAAATCCGTAAAAGAATAATGATTACAGCTATAAATAAAATAAAATAAAAACTGTGGGGTATGTTGAAGTCTGTGACAACAAACTGTCTCTGCAGACCTAAAATCCACCGTGTTCATGTCTTACAGAACGCTCGCATCTTGTGTTACTCTGTCATGTGTGATGGCCCGATTAAGGTGGGTAACATGTAAAAGTTGCAGCATTCACTCACAAGCAACAAAATATTTGACATGATACTTCTACCTTTGCAGTCCAACAACACTCGGACACTAACACTCAACGACCTCAACAACCACAGTCCGGTATTTGGACAGGAGCAGTACATCAAGGACGTTTCTGAGGTGAGTCACTGACGTCTGAATGTTAAAGGTTCTGTAGACGTCCTGCATGATACTACAAATAGTCTCTAAGTAAAAACAGCCTGTTTCCTGACCTTATATGTTCATTATAACAGCACTACATTGGCTAGTGGCAGACAAAAGCAGCTTCTTATTTCTCTCCAGCGACCGTCAGCTGAATGTTTGACTTGTGGGAAGATGCATGTGTTTATGTTCTGGTGTGTGTCAGTCAAACTTTTCTTCTTTCAGATACTAACTGTGGACAGTGAAGTTCTTCGAGTGTCAGCTGTGGACGAAGACAGCACCCCACAGAACAACAGAGTGACATATTCCATCGTAAGAACATGAACCATGTTTGGGGTTAAACTATAATGAAAGTTTCCATCCACACTAATGTTACAAGTTCATGAGAGGATCTGAAACAATGTGTTAATAACAAGTAATATTTGTATTAAACAAGCTGAAACATTCATGTTGCTTGTCACTGCACAGTGGAAACTCAGAGCAGACGTAGCTGTTCATATATTTACTTTATATTGATGAATCTGGCAAAGTACCAGAAGTTAACAAGCTGCCACTCAGTGGCGTCTCTCTACAGTATGAACACGAATTAATGCAGGCTGTCACAAGAAATTTACAATTAACTCCTTTTACACTCACTTTAATGTACGTTTGACAACAATGTCTAGGAATTCAGGAAGAACCTGTGCAGTTCAGCTGCTCCAACTGTCGAGTCAAATTTCAACTCTGGGCAAAAACAGAAAGTAAAACACACAAA
>JAJHUR010097248.1:0-21384 GCA_027495735.1 Lutjanus campechanus
CACTCAACATTTTTAAGTTAGTAGAAGCTCTAAACACAATTTACATTTTCACTACAAAAAATGTATTTCAGCGTTCAGTTTTACAGTGTACTTTTTAAAAATGAACTGACTCGATGCTCTTATTAATTTTGTCATTATTCGGTTGTTGATGTTTTGAATATTGAGGTTGATTTCATGACAGGTACTAAATGTAATGTTGTGCTCTGGTTGTGTTACTGCAGTGTTCCTGTGTGCTGCCACAGTGACCCAGTTTCTCCACAGGGATCACAGTGTGATCTGCTAATGCCTCCACAGCCTCCTCCAACCACAAACCTCCACTTTATAGAAGCAGAGGCAGACCTGAGCACAGGCCTGACGTCAGGAAATGTTCTCAACAATGATCAGCTGCAACATGCCTGTGGTGCGTTCACTGTCTGAGGATGGCTACAAGCTCAGATAAAACCAAAAAAATCATATTGGTATTCATTTCAACTCATTAAAGTGTGGTCCGAGTGAGCACGCTTCTTTCTCTTAGATATTCTAGAAGAGGCGCCATCCCTGTGAACCGAGACCCAGAGACCCAGCAGTGGTGCTCGGGGGACACAGACAGGTCCTGTCTCACACAGGAAATGGGTTTTAATTAATAGAGCAGCAGGCCTGAGAGCAGCACTGGCACCAGCTAATATGATGAACTCTCATTGTGGCGGTGTCACCGCAAATGTTTCTGATAAGCAGAAGCAGCAGAGGATCAAAGCTGTAAGCAGCTTCCTCCTCTCCTCTCCTCTCCTCTCCTCTCCTCTCCTCTCCTCTCCTCTCCTCTCCTCTCCTCTCCAGCATCCAGCTGTCCTCAGGTCAGCGTCTCTCCACAGCTGCAGCATGAATGTTACACTCAGTGTTCATCCTGCTCAACACTTCCAGTGACAGCATGTTTCTGTACATGACCCTCCCTGTGTGGCTCTCAGGCCACATGGAACTGCTTATTCAGATTTGACACAATATTCAGATTTGACAATCTGTCCAGAGAAGACATTTGTAATGTCTGATCTCTCCCAGAAAAAAACAGAAAACCTCTTAAACTAGTGATGTCCAGCTGCTGATATGTGTTTCAATGTTTCATTTAACTCTCTCATCGATATATCAGCCGGCAAATACTGTTGGAAAATATCGGCTATTTTTTGTTTTAGTTGTTTTTTAGTTCTTAAGTTTTATAAGCAGCATTTTATGTAAATGTGATCTTTTTTCTTAATTTAAGTTTTCTATATATTTGTGTGTGTGTTTTTTAAATTATGTTATTATCAAAAATACTAGTGAGTATTTCCTGTTTTGGTGCCCTGATGTCATTTTGGACAATAAACTTAACTGCTCAGCTTAATTTCATCTTGCACAAATGTTTAATAACCTCATTTAGGGGGTAATTGCAAAAAAAAAAAAAAAGCATGTTTATGCATCAATTAATCTGTTGATTATTTTCACAATTAATGAATTAGTTATTCCATAAAATGACAGAAAAATCCATGTTTTCCCTAACCCAGGATGACGTCCTCAAATGTCACAACCCAAAGATATTCACTTTGTTGTCACAGAGGAATGAAAAATATTCACATTTGAGAAGCTGAAATAACAAAAGTTGGATATTTTTTTCTTAAAAATTAGTCAAACCAATTAATTGATTATCAAACTAGAATCAGTGCAGCTCTAATTTTTACTCTCTCATATTGGAATCGGCATCAGCCCCAAAAATCCAGTCTTGGTTGCTCTCTCATTAACTGGATATTTTGAATATCATTTGGATATTCTGTTAAAAGAGTAGGTGGAAAATGTAGTTTTTGAATGACGCCACATTTTTTGTCATTACGAAGAAGAACATGGCCCAGGATATGTAGATAAATGAAAAACTGTGGATTTAGATGTGGACTACAGCTGATGTAACTGTATCTATTGTCATTGATTTTTCTGAGGAATCTGTCCCTTTAATATTTCTGGTTGCATCGGGCCATTAATGATCAGGACTAATTGATGGTGATATTGGATTTTTATGTGCACCATGTGATGAAGGAGCTTGACTTGTCTGTTTGTTTGTTTGTTTGTTTGTTTGTTTGTTTGTTTGTTTGTTTGTTTTTACTGAGTTAGCCATCTTTTCTCTCACAACATATTATGTTACTGAAATATAAAATGACGTAATATGTGATTTTATCCAAATCACCCACTGCAGGTGTTATTTTGATGTTTCCAGATGAATGTGTGGATGCTGTGCTCTGACATATTTGTGTTGGTTTTCTTAAATAAATCTCATAATGACAGTAAATATGAGCTCTTGTCAGAGGTGTGGGATCACAGCCTGATGTCTGTCTCTGTGGTTCTTTAGAGATATTTTAAATCTTCACCTTTACATTTAAATGAGACCAAGATTACGGTTAAATGATATTAATTACAGATCAGTTTTGTGTGTGATGACCGGACCCTGTTCAGTTTAAAGAGAGAGAAGCAGCAGAGGTCATTTTTAAAACATAAATGACATCAGTGATCAATGGATCAAAACATTAAAATATATTGAAAGGGTGTATCAAAAATGACAGATAAATGTCTATTCAACCTGTTTGCATTAAATGAATGCATTTTTTGTCTGAATCTATGGTTTGTGTCCTTCTCTGCACACATTTACACGACACTTTGTATTTACATGTGTCTGTTTGAAGGCTGGCTGCACTGCTTATTTGTAGCTGTTATCATCAAAAGGTGAAACTTTTATGACAAGATATTAGTCTCTGGTACATATAAATAACATTTATACACATACCTTTTGGATTTTTAATTTACACCTATAATTCATGTGTGTCAAAGTGTATAAATTTGTAACATTCAGTCCAAATTTGGTGACATTCTGATCAATATATTTCCAAAGAAACCTGCAACAGGACAGATGCTCCCCCTTTTAGAGAAGCCTATTTTTCACCGTTTTTGTTTTTGGGGAGGATGGAAACAACGACCAAAAAACTAATTTTGCAATAAAATATTTTTATACAACATGTATCTGAAGAGCTAAAGCATTTTTGAGCATTTTTTCCTCTCTAACAGCACTCAAATGTCTTTTTATGACTAAATATTCAGATTACTGTCAGAGAGGAGTAAAACATTCACATTTAAGAAGCTGAAATCATAGAAATTTGAATATTATTTCTTTCTTTAAAAAAAAAAAAGACTGAAATCAATTATCAAAATACTTAATTAATTTAGTAGCTGATATCTCATCAGTGTAGCTCTGTTTCTTATATACAGATTGAAGAGCAGAATGAAAACTTTTGGATCATTTGTTCCTCCACCAGCAGGACATGAGAGCATTTCAACACAATGATTATCATGATGCTGATTATCATTATTACTGCTGATATCATTCCTCTGTGTTGCACACTGGCTTCCAGCCCCCTTGTCTTTTTTTTTTTTTTTTGAATATGTCCCTTAAAAATGTGAGTTTGGGTGTGAGGCAGCGGGGGAGAAAGGGGAGGTTAATCCCAGTTTAATACATTGAAGCACAGCCCAGGACAGAGGCTGTGATGATTGTGTTATCTCCAGCCAACATTTGGGTCTCCCTCAATTTCAACCCGGCAAAATAGCTGGGAGAAAGTGCAGATGGAGTGGAGTAAGTGCGGATGCCCGGGGAAAAGTGTTATTAATAGCTGCAATAGAACTTCCCACAGCCTGCGTGCTCTGCAAAGCTGCTTCTCGTCACTTCCACTGGATTTGTTTGAAGTGCTCTCTCCATCCTCACTGTCGACCTTTTTTTCTTTCAACCAGGCTTATTCTGGACTCCAAAACTGCCACTGTGTTTTTTTCCCTTCAGTGGGTCATGAATATCTTTGGGAAGCAGAATATTGACTAAATGCTGCCTTAAACTGCAGATGGAAACACTGTGCAGCAGTAAGTGTTCAAATATATATCACACATTGTATAATATTCTGATTACCTGCCCTGTACATATGAAATGTAATAAGTTTATATTAACAAACATGTTATAATGCATTTACAGTGCATTTCGGAAAATATGCATATTTACATTACAGGAATCTACACAATTATTCCCAATGAATCATTATTTTGCAGGTTTTCATATATTTCATCAAATCATAACTGAATATAATAAAGAGTCATGTTTTGCTGAGCAGTATCTTGTTGAAGAGATGTGCTGGTGTGACGTATTGTAAAATAAATATGAAGCTACATGGAGTCATTTCAGTTCCATAAGAAAATTCTTATTAAAAAGTAGAAAAGCATACTAAAGATTTAATCATAAATCTCTTGTAATATATTTTCCTGTATTTTTTTTATGTGTAGTTTGTGACTGCTTTTAACGGCTGGTCAGCTGCAGAAAAAAACAATCTGTAGGGCTGCAACTGACATGATGTGCTGAAACGTCTTTAGTTGTCCTCATATTCAGGTTACTGTTACAGAGGAGTGAAGAAAAACAAACTGTCTATTCATTTCTTAATCAATCTTTCAGTTTTTGGTTCATAAAATGTCAGAAAATAGTGAAAAATGTTGATGAGTGTTTCCCATAGCCTAACATGATGTCCTTTTTGTCTACACCAGAAAATATTCCCATTTAAGAAGCTGAAGTCAGAGAATTTTAAATGTTTTTTCTTTAAAAAATTACTAAAACTGATAAATTGATCATCAAAATACTTGGCAATTAATTTAATAGTTGACAACTGTCAGTTTGTGTGAGAAAATACAGATTGAAGAGCAGAAAAGCATGATATTAGCCAATTATGAATAGTCAGATTTAACCATAAATCTCTTATCATATATTTTCTTGTGGTGTTTTTTATGTGTAGTCTATCTGTAAAGCATGTTGTGAGTGTTTTTAACGGTTGGTCGACTGCGAAAATAAGGTTGACTAATTGGTAGGGCTCCAGCTAACAATTATTTTTATTATTGATTAATCTGTTGACTAATTTCTCAATTAATCACTTAGTTGTTTGTCCCATAAAATGTTACAAAAAGGTGAAAAATATCGATGAGTGCTTCCCAAAGCCTAACATGATGTCCTCAAATGTCTTTTTTGTCCACATATTCAGTTTACTGTCACAGAGGAGTAAAGAAAGCAGAAATATTCACATTTAAGAAGCTGAAATCAGAGAATTTTGACTTTTTTTCTTGAAAAAATTATTCAAACAAATTACTTGATCATCAAAATACTTGGCGACTAATTTAGTTGCTGACAACTAATCATTGCTTTGTTTCTTATATGCACATGCAGACTGAAGAGCAGAAAAGCATGCTATTAGCTCATAAAATAAAAATAAATGGTCTAATTATAAAGATCTCTTATAATATATTTTCTTGCATTGTGCGACTGCTTTTAACAATTATCCATAGACTGGATTCATTTTCATGTAAGGTGTATTCTTCCCTGTCCTGTACAGGCTGTTATCACGTGTAAAAACAGAACCCTGGTTTATCTGATGAGGACTGACAGTAGATGTTGTCCTCCATGTGTTTGTCTCATGCTGTCCTCCATGTGTTTGTCTCAGTCTGTCACACCTCTCTCATTCAACCTCACACTGCTGCTCAAACACTCTGTGTGTGACTGTGGCTGAGATTGTGCCAACGTGCAGCCACCAAAAAACAATCCCATAAAAGCGAAGTGAAATGAATATTTAAAAATACAATCTAAACAACACGAGAGGAAACCTTCAAATCTCATGAATTTGCGCCGCGGGCTCCACACCACGAAGTGAGCCGCTGAGAGATGAAAGTGAAAAGAAATAAAAGGCTCAATTTAATCTGCTTTAAAGCCCTTCAACAGAATGCATGTGCCTGGAACTGTGAGAGTGAGGGCTGATAGGGGATAAATATATTTCTTAACATGCCTCTGAGCTATTACACCCCTCTGCAACACAGACGCCTATTCAACACACACCGGTTTCATTACCAGCTGTAATAGTCTAAGTCTTCAAATTATTAAATGCCAGGCCCGGGTGACAGAGAGACACTAGCCCGGCTCATCTTTTCAAGAACATGAAAAGGAGGACAGATGAGAGCTCTGCAAAAAAAATAAAAAAATAAATAATAAAAAAAAAACCGTCACCAGTCAAACCAGTGGTCAGGAATCAGTGAGATCTACAGGCCTCCAGTCAGACAGCACACAGGTCATTCACAAAAAACAGGTTTATAAAGCATTATAATGCAATAACAACATACTTATAATGTTATACTGTGCTTTTGGCAATGTAAAATTATTTAAGAAGAATTTAATGGACATTTTACAGAGTGATGATATGTAACATGGAAAATATATTTAGCATTTAGCAGGTTAAATATATAATTATGAAGTTTTTTTTTTAATGTATGTTTCATACAACTTTTGGTAAAACTTTCTGTGACACCAATATCTATAATGCATGTGTCATGCTGTGCCTATATGCTGATGAATAGTTATAGTTATAAGCACTCATAAATATTAATAATGCTTTAAAGCAATAATGTAACATATTACAAAGCATTTTATGATGCTAGTGAGGTCAAGTATCATAATACTTCATAATGGCTGGTCACTCAAAGTGTAATAAAGCATTTTATAATGCATTATAATCACTGTGTTATAGTATGATTATAAGGGATTATAAAATGATTATAATGTAACTATGTGTTTTTTGGGAAACGTTACATGTAATGTAAATGTCCGTCAATCCATCGTGTCAAATTGGACTCAATGTCTGTTCAGATAAATGAATGTCATATGATCACTGTTACAAAGAGTTACTATTATTTACAATTGCTTTGAATTATAATTTAATAATTACACATTGCTATAAGCACGTATAATGGTATAATGCATAATAGCAATGTATAACTAGTTATATGCATAAGCAATCATAAATATTCATACAATAATCCTAACACATTATAAAGTATATTATAATGACAAACAAGGTCAAGTATTATAATGCTTCATAACTGCTGGTGTCATAATTATGATTCTCATATAGTTGTAATACATTACATTACATTTAATATTCACTTTTATAATGCATTATAATGTGATTATGATTTATTAAAATGATTATGTGTTGATATGATGATATCATGTTTTGTGAGGAAACAGTGAAATGAAAATGTCCATCAATCAGCCGTCATAATCAAAAATATGTGTCAGATTGTTCTGTTAAAGGGTTAAATCAGTGTGCTATAATTGTTGTTACAAAGTATTATGAACATTTATCAGTAATTATAACTATACATTGCTATAAGAAATGAATAATGTATAGTAAATATATTTATAATACACTATAATGCATTATACACATGGGCGTCAGAGGTCTAGTTGTATTAAACATCTGTAAAATAAATAAATAAATAAAAATATAGCAATAAAAAAACTTAAAATTGTCATAATGCTGTCAAAATATATATAAACTGTCAAATGCTAAATATATGTCTCCATTTTATAATTACAATCTGAGAGAAATGTGTCTTAAATTCCCTCTTAATTATAAGACTTAAGAAATATTTATAGAAAATTATTTATTCTTTGCAAATCTCATGGAAATGTTACTAAAGATGTAAAGACAGCTGTTTTTCTACGTTTAATTCATTTATTTTTATTGTTGTTTTTCTTCCGGTAACATATTTTTTAAATTAAATACATTTTAGTGTGATCAGGGTTTATTTTTTAACAGCTCCGATCACGGCCTCCGCCGCTGAATCCGCTTTTGCTTTTCGTCTGAACTTGACGTCCTAACAGGCCGCGGTGGGGTCTCTGGCCCCTGGCCCCTGCTGCTGGCCCCTGCTGCTGGCCCCTGGCTCCTGGTGTAATTGATATTGACTGGCACATCGGTCATCTGTCAGCGCTGCTTTCAGGGGAGCGTTTAAAGCTGCGCCGCAGGAGCGCTGCTGCGCCGCTCCGCATCATAAATAATGAAGTGTGTGTGTGTGTGTGTGTGTGTGTGTGTGTGTGTGTGTGTGTGTGTGTGTGTGTGTGTGTCTGCTGGGAGCAGCAGACACACAAACCCGGAGCGACTAAACGACCATTTAGGCCCAATTTGTAGACAATTCACGACGGAGACAGACAGTTAGTCCAACACACAGCAGCTGTCCACACGCTCTGTCTCTGTCCTACTCTGTCTCTCTATCTGTCTTGTGTCCTACCTTTGTCGCCCAGGATGCCGTCGATGCTGTGTTTGGTTTTCTTCTCTCCGTCTTCATCCTTCTTATCACACTCATCCTCATCGTCCTTTTTCCCAAAACGCGCCCGAAGCACACGGCTGATGGAGCTCACTGCGCACACACACACACACACAGGCTGCTTCAATAATAATAATAATAATAATAATAATAATAATAATGTAATTAGAAATAAATTATTTTATATTTTTATAGATTAGTATTTAAAATACAACTTTTGGTGACACTTTCTATAACGCACACGTCTATAATGTTTTATAATGCATTATAAACATAGATAGTAATATCAATAATAATGACTTGAGGTGCTTTCATTGTCAGCAGTGTGTCTGTATCATCTGACAGGGTAAAATATCGCAGAAATGAAGGATTGAATGAAACGGGGCTTACCAGAGGAGGCCTCACCTGAAGGGACTGTGCTTCTGTCACACACCCCGTCCTTCAGCAGCTTGTCCCGGATCTCCCAGCTGAACATGCCGGGGTTGTCCCGCTTGTACTCCTCGATCCGCTTCTCGACGTCCGGCGTGGCTACCTGCTGCAAGGGGGCGGGGGACGGACACGGAGACAAGGAGGACACGATGTCAGGAGTCAAGGCCGCAAAAAAAGGGAAAAAAGGAAAAAGTAATAACGTGCAAGAATAATTAAACAGCAATTTCTAAATATAAACTGAAAGGTTGTAAAAAGTCCTACACAGATCATTTATAACTTAATAAATAATAATACCAATAATAATAATAATAATAATAATAATAATAATAATAATAATAATAATGATAATGATAATAATGATAATAATAATAATAATAACAGTGGTCGGTCGGTCTCACCCTGGGCTTGCTGCCTCCTATCGCTCCGGGCCTGATGGAGCCGGTCTCCTGGTAGCGGCAGAGGATCTTGGACACGCAGCCGTGGGACACCCGCAGCTGGCGGGAGATGACGCACGGACGGATGCCGTGGTGGGCCATCTCTACGATCTTGTGTCGGATGTGGTTGGGCAGCGGGCGCCCATTGATGAACACCCCGCCGAGCTGGTTGACCCGTCCCTGGCCCAGAGGAGTGGACACTGCGGAGGACACAAGGTCACACTCAGCGGGGACATTTAAATCATGTTAAACATTGTTTCTTTTTTCTTTTTTTATCCAGGCCTAAACACATTAATGTGTGTATTTGCTTCTATGGTTTATCTGAGATATTTTTTCGTTCACAGCTTGATTTTAACCACTCTTCACATTTCCAGCCGAGCCTGAAGAGGAGGTGAAGAGCTCCTTCTGTCCGTCTTCATTATTCATCATCACGCTGTCCAAATACTCCTGTAATCCACTCCTTCTTGTTTTCTAGTATTTGATTTAAATTTCCAGACGCGGGACACTTGAAGAAATCCCACAATTTTTGGTTACACACTAGCTTTTCTCAGGGATTTACACTCATTTGAAATTAGTTAGAAAATGCTCTCTGGATGATTCATAAATTAAGTGCACGTAAGCCCAGGGCCTTTTATTTTACAGCCGAATTTTATAACATCTTGTTACATTTTTTGTAAACCAACAAGGGCATTTTTAATTTGTGAAAAATATTTTTAATGCGCAAAAATAAAACAAAAAATAAAAAATCCAGTTAAGGGCCGTGGCTGTTTGTCCTAGTATATTCTCATGTTCAGGCTGATCCCTCCGGGTTCCAGCCTCCTGTGTGCAGGTGAAGAGGCCCAGCAGGCTGTGTGGAGCCGGCTCCTCCAGCAGCTCCTACCTTCCAGAGGGAAGCCGGTGCGGGGGTAGTTCTGTCCGGGAGCCGGGCGCATCATCCGCGGGACCGTTCCTGGCAGAGACGACATGCTACCATTTACAAAAAGAAAAAGAAAAAAAAGACACAAAAAGAAAAGAAAAGAAAAGAAAAAAAAAACGGACAGGTCTCTGTGTGTCCAGTCCACGTGCAGACTTGTTGGTCACAGTGGTGGAGGTGTCTCACAGATGTCTCACAGATGTCTCACAGATGTGTCTCACAGGTCCACAGTGAGGAGACAGGAGGAGAAATGGGCGCAGGGAGTCCTCACGCTGCTCATGTGTTCACTGTGTCTGTCTGTCTGTGTGTGTCTCTGACAGCAGCTTATTAACCGTGTGAAGACAAGACTGCTGAGACTTTGACGGTGTCTCTCCCGGACACGTCTGGACCAGGCGGGCTCCTGCAGGGGGGGACGGGTCGCGAGCACCGATAGGTTCTTGGGGGTTTTCTCTTATTCGAGAGGGAACAGCTCCAACAAGTTTCAGCAACCAATGAGAGCGGAGGGATCAGGATACACACACACACGCCATCAGCACAGCACATACACAATCCGCTCCCACTAAAAGTCTCCATCATAAACACACAGCAGCCTCCTGCCGAGACACAGGACAGGTCTGGACACAGAGACGCAAACACCAGCCAAATATCATCTAATGCAGGGGCGGGCAATTATTTCTCACGGGGAGCAGAAAAAGAAGAGAAATTGTTCAGGCTGCTGGGGGCCACACACAAATGATACAGTACAGGACCCTACAGGACCAAATCTGTAATAATGGAATGATCAGAAGTGTTCTGTATACACTTCTACTGTCGGTTCTGAATTACCATGTGATGAACTGTGGGCTGATATTTTGTTGGCAATGTCCAAAACCTGTCTTTACGGGAGTGAGTAAATCTACGGCACACATAAGAGTGAAACATCCCAGTAAAGCCATTAAAAACACTGGTCCAACATGTATAAAGTTGAGATCCATATCTTTTAAATTAAACTGTAACTTTATTCACTCAGTGCTGTACATCCATCTTGTTTATGTTCTTCTTCTTTTGCTGCTACTATTGTTATAACCTGTATGCAGCCTACACGGTTCACTGTAACAGTAGCCCATAATTCATTACATGGCAATTCAGAATCACTTCTGACCGCTGCATCATTAGAGATTTGGTCATTATTAGGACCTTATATCTTTTGTCAGCCTGAACAATTTTCAGTTACAAATTTAATTTCATTAAATAAGGATGATTAGAATACCCATATTAAAGTGAGGTAGAGGTAGATTTATTGTTTTGTTTTTTGTTGTTGTTGTTGTTTTTTTTCTCTTTTTTTCATTTTCTTCATTTATTTATCTCCTTTTTCCCCTTACTAATTTACTCTCTTACTTATTCATTTATTGCATATATTTCTTCTGTAATTCTTGGTTGGAAACTTACCTCACTGGACTGTCATGCTTGTAGAGATGTGGACTTACGGGGACCAGTGGGGACGGTTGGGTGGGCTGAGTGGAAGGGAGGGGTGGGTCCTTCTTTATAATTATGATCATTATAATGATGCAGCTTTTCCATGTTGATGGACTCTTTGATTTCCAAAAAGAGCTGCAGGAAAATGTATGGTGTGTTTATTAGAAAATCAGTTAAAATTGTTAAAAGGAAAAGATACAGTTTATTATTGTTACCAATCAACACAGCACTGACCCCTTTCAAAATAAAGGTCTGATAATGATTTAATGGTAAGGAAAATGCTGTCTTTTAATTTTTGGTATTTCTGTGATGGCCTTGCGGGCCACATGAAACCTTTCAGTGGGCTGCATCTGGCCCCCGGGCCACATTTTGCCCAGGTCTGATCTAATGCAAGTCAGTGTAACAACACTGCAACAAACAGCTGCAGGCTGCTGACCAGTGTGTGTGTGTTCACATGGCTGCAGCTGGAATGTGTGTGTTTCACTTAAACAAATGATGACATTTTTTCGATTGCTAACACGCATCAGTCAAAACTGAAGTCGCAAAACTCTTCACACAGTCAGAGAAACACACGTCTGCATGGACCAAACTGTGAAACATTTTTCTATGCTTTCACACAAAATTCATTCAATGACCACTTTTAATCAAATCCATGAACTCTGTCAAACACAAACACACTGTTCTCAAAACTGTAACTGTTAGCACATTCAACACGGAATGACGGACAATTTTGTGCATTTCTGCAGTATATTGAAAAATATAGAAAATATTAGCAGTTTTTTTTTGTTTGTTTTTTTTTTACAGCAAAATGAAATTATAATTATTCCAAATACAGTTGATTGCGGGTTCAGGTGACATTATTAGTGAAGCCTTGAAACATCAGGATTTCAGCTTTTTATTTTTTCACAAATACAGATTGTTGTTGTTTTTTTTCAAATACTATCAAGCATGTGTCAACACTGAAGCTCTCTTACAGTAATCAGTCTGTATTACTAACATTCATCCTGGTCAAACAGTTCATCACCTCCAAAACTCAGTAAAACCACCAAAACTTCATACATGTCTCAAAATATGTTTGTTCGACCAAAAACACTGACAGCGATTTTCATTTACCAAGAATGAATCAGTCATGTAGCATTTTATATATATACATATATATATATCTTTGCATAAAGTATACTTGTGAAAAATAAAAAGTTGAAACAGAAAAACACATTCTTGAAATTCCAGTGCTGCTATAATACAGCCGTTACAATACCCTAATCACAATCATTCTTAGTCTCTCTCCTTTGTCCTTCACACTTTCTCCCCGTCTCTGCCTCCCCTCTTTACCCACCAACCTGCCTTCCTTGATTTCCAAACAAAATCATTCGAAAGCCGCCCTCTTCTGTCTGTTTGGTTATGATTATTGTGTCATTTTATTGCAAAAAATACTGCCCCCATAAGACTTATATATATGCTTCAATATAGTTCATGGATTTTGTAAAATATCTCTGTGACTGTGTGAAGAGTTTTGACAATGTGACTTCAGTTGTGATCAATGAATGCAGATCATTTTTAATAATTATATTATTACATGGGATAAACTAGTCAGGAAATCCCTTTTTTCACTTTAATGCTATCACTATAATCATTTCCAGACAGCAGCCTGTCCATACAACAAGTAGGAAACTGTGGTTACAAGGTCTGATACAGATGTACAAAGAGTTACATCTAAACACCCAAAGTGACCTGAGATGTTTTTGTCTAACAGGTGATAACACATAGAGCTTGAGATCTGTGCCCGAACCCAGTGGGACCCGATGGGTTTGGGTCGGGCCGTATTTCTCACATATTTCATGGGCTTATGTCGGATTTGGGCTGTTTGTTTGTTTGTTTGTTTTTTGTTGTTGTTGTTGTTTTTCATTTTTCCCAATTTAGTTGTTGCCAATTCAATTCCCCTCCATGTTTTGTCCCTGTCACTGCCAACTCCTCCTGTTTGGTACATAGAGGGAAGCTTGTTAAGAAATATGTCTGGCTGTAATTGGGTTCGGGCTGAAATATGCTAATGAGGGACGGTTTGTGTCAGTTTTGGACAGAACTTTGTTGGGCTGGCCCCATTAAAGTTCTATAACCAGGTGAATATAGTAAAACATTATCTGCCAACAGGAAGTGTCCTGTTTATGATCACCTCTGAGGTGCTTACAGTACGTCCATATGCACATCTGTTAAAGGTCAAACAGAAAAACAGCCTAATAATAAGTGGGCCTGTGTGAATCACCATAAGGGGTTAGGCTAACCCTAACCCTAACCCACCATAAAACATGTCTTTCCATTTTGACCAAATGAGCATTACATATCTCAGTCAGGTGATTTCCTACCATAGAACTGCCATAAACATACAGGACATATCAGACTTGTGTCACTGCCTTCATTTTCCTATTTCAACACAGCTTGAGTGCACAGAGTTCAAGAAAGTTTAACTGGTGCATAGCAAGTGTAATCCTGCAGCAGCCAATCACAGCACATTAAGTGCTTTACATAACCAATAGCATATAGGTTCAAATCATCATACAGTCTATGGTTCAGACATCTCACAGTAGCTCAAAGGTTCTTAGTATCTTTATTGTCGATCAAAATCCTGCAGGCCATGGAAACACTCAGAAGGGTTAGGGTTAGGGTTTCTGTTAGAAAAAGAAAATATTTCATTTAATTACTTTTAACTCAACTCAAATAATTAGAATCTAGTTTCCACTAAAATAGTTTAGTTTGGCCTTCAGCAAAAATAGAAATAGACTTTTGCTTTGAATGCATGTGCTGCATGACATCTGAAAGAATTTGAAACACATACAAAGAAAACTTAAAGTAACATTATGAGATACTACAGCAGTAATGTGATTACTTTGAGGTGTGTTTTTACTTGAGATACACATGAAAAAAAATAATGATCTGGTTAATAAAAATAATCCACAGACCTTGTTGTGAGCAGTTTTATGCAGGAGCTGGTTTCTTTCTGCAGTAGAATCTACTTAAGAATCTACCGGAACTACTTTCTTTTCTACTAGAAAGAAAGTAGTTCCTACATGAAACTGCTAACAACAAGTCTGTGGATTATCTTGAGTAACTGGGTCGTGATTTTTGTGAAGAGTCACTTAGTCCCATTATATTGGGGAGAAGGCAGACACCTCTATGGCTGATATCTCCAAAATTCAGCAGCTCACACCAAAAAAAAACTAAGATGAATAAACAGCACTACAGGCCAGGGGAAAATATGCATTTTTGTTTTTGTGGGTGAACTGTCCCTTTAAGAAAAAGGATCAAATATACATAAAATGCTGCCTATAAAGCTAAAAGCTAAAAACTAAAAACAGTCTGCATCGTGTTCTGTTTAAAAAAGGAATTCATATTGGACAGGTATGCTGATACCCATATACATAATCCTGTGCAATAACCCAACAATGCATTTACTCTGTGCAATAATTTAACTTATGCAATAACTCATCTGTCTCCTCTGTCATACAACATTTCTGTTTACTGTTCACTGATATATGAATATATATTTTGCATCATGATGCACATTGTGTTCATAATTCTTATTTTTCTCATTTCTTATTGTATATCTCTACTTCTATTACAGTACATATGTATAATATCAGTATATTACTGTTTGGAAAACAAAGTACATACCGTTACTGTATATATTCTCTTTTATTATCTATTACTGCCATTTTGTTTCTGTCTATATTTGATAGACTGTATATGTTTTTATACACCTTGTCATATATTTATATTTTTCTCTTTTAATTTCACTATGCAATATATTTTCCTTTTCTTGAAAGAAGCATCTGTAATGTGAATTCTGAATTCTCTGATTCTGCTATAGCAGTATAATATAAAATCAAACATATGGGGTGCAAATGAATATTAATACCCCCACTTTACACTTTGACTGACTTACTACATTACCTCTGACAGCAAACTCTTACTGTCCAGTAATAGCAGTGACACTGGTCTTTTAGTATTTTTGAACATGTCAAGAGCTTGTAAAGATTCCAACACTGTAAACACAAATAAGTTAGCAATACTTAAAAATATTAAAGCACTCAGTTGCCACAATTTTTTGAGTTGATAAACTTAAAATTTGAAGGTTATCAGAGCTTAAATATAGCTTGTGTTACAATATTTGATTAAACCAACTCAAACATTTCACTACATGCAATTCAGAATTTCCATTCACACCTCTCATTGCAACGAGTTAACATACTGTTAAAATGAAAATGTTGAGAAAACTTAAAATTTCAAGACAGCTTAATTAAGTTTTAAAAAAGTTTCACCAACTAATAATGTTTTGTTGAGATAATTTGATTTAATTTGATTTAATTTAATCTAATTTTCAAGCATCCAAATGAAGACAAATCAGGTTCATAGTTCAGTGAACAATTTAAAAAAAAATATATATTTTTTTGAGTGGTTTCTAAAACTCACAAGATTCAGTTTCATCTAAAGAAGAAAAGTAAATTATCTCAACAAAAGATTATAGGTCAGCAAAACTTTGTTTAGTTTATATTAAAACTTTCAAAGTTTCAAAACTTTCTCAAAGTTTTGACAGTTTGAGTTCGATTCAAAGCTCAAAAATCTAGTGAAGACATCTGCATTTAAATTATTTTCCAACTTTTTTTACATGACAAAACTGATTAATGATAAGAATAAAAAACAATTATTTCATGTTTGGTAAAGCTTAAACTTACTTATTATACAGTAGTTAATTAATGTGATCATTTGGTCTTACAGTGAAGCTGAGTTTGCTTTGCCGCTCGTTCCAGGCATGCAGGGCGTGAAAGGAAAAGGCAGATTTGGTTCGGGTGGTTGGAATCACAAGTAAAATTTTATCTGATGATGTGGTGGCATACAGCTGGAGTAATATGTCAACAAAGTGGATATAAACTGGGATAATTTACAAAGTAAAGCTTTTTGCAAAGAACACTCCTGCAGGGAAGTTCATCAAACTATTTCATTTAAGTCACAATGATGTGGCACCAGTTACAAACCATAAGGCAGTAAAACAGACAAAGAGATGAAGATGCATGCATATAAATAATATCACCATACTGACGACCAGGTAGAAAAGAAAAGTTGATTAAACAAACTCATCAGTGTCTCCTACAGTCATGATTGTGGCTCACAGCAGTAAGCTTTATGAGGAAGAGGGCACCTGACTTTTATCACCCTGGGTTTCGCCTCTCAGGCTTCAGGCTGCACTGTTCCTCTGATTGGTGGCGTTACAACAGGAAAGAAATACAGGCTTTATGTAAATTGTTATGTAATGTAGAAAAAAACATTTTAATAAAAATAAAAGAACTTAAGAAAAACAAGGAGCAAAGCAAACAAGAATGTAAGTAAGTGTGATATAAAATATTAAAGATGAAAACATGCAGAAGAAGTTGTGAATATAAACACTGTAACAGAGAAGAAATAAAGGCAGGTAAAGAGAAAATGTCACATGATGTGAAGTAGGTCAGAGAAATATATAAATATACTGTATGTGGTGGTAATGAAATATTGCAACAGTGCAATAATAAAACAGTGAGGGACATTACTGAGGGAATGTGGCCCCTGGGATCCTCTTGTTGGGGCCGTGCAGCTCACAGAGGAGGAAGATCTGCACACTGTTCAGGTTCTGTCATCACATCCTCATGAAATAAATCATATTCATTTAGATTCATCGTTGACATGTTGTTCTGATGTTCTAAGTAAATAAAAATAAACATCCATCAAGGATGTGGTAGCAAAGGATGGTGGTCTTTGTAGTAAAGAAGCAAATACACTCTTAGAAATAAAGATGTTAACTGGAACCATAAAGGGTTCTTCAGCTTGTCCACATAGGTGAACCCTTTTTGGTTCCCACTAGAATCTTCTCATAAATTTTCCCTTTCAGAGAGTTCTACCTAGAACCCAACAAAACGGGTTCTAGCTGGAACCATCTGTGAAAGGTTTCACCCAGAACCACATATGAGAGGTTCTACAGAGAACCCTTCTATGGTGTAATGGTTCCACGCACTTCAGAACCCAATCAGGAGGTTTTACTGAGAACCTGTTTATATTCTAAGTGTTTTATCTAGAACACACCCACCGGGTTCTACTGAGAACTTTTTTTATATTCAAAGGGTTTTATCTGGAACCCACCCAGAAGGTTCTACCAATAACTCATGTATATTACAACAGTTTTATCTAGAATCCACACTGAGGGTTCTACCAAGAACTTTTTTATATTCCAAGGGTTTTAACTAGAACCCACCAAGGAGGTTATATCGAGAACCTTTTTATACTGAGTTCATGGATTTCAACAATCCTTGACAAACTCTTTCTTCAAAAAAGGGTTCTTCAGAAGTAAATGGTTTGGGGTAGAACCCTTGTACTTCAGGAAGAACCATTTTGGAACCTTTTCTAACAGAATCTATCCTATAAGGTGTAAGCACTAAGATACACATAACACGAAGATATAACGTTCACCTTGTTTTTGTTTTTGTTTTGTTTTTGTGTTTTTGTTTTTGTGTTTTTGTGTGTGTGTGTGTGTGTGTGTGTGTGTGTGTGTGTGTGTGTGTGTGTGTGTGTGTGTGTGGCTCCAGAACCAAAGGAACATGTGACTTCATTGCAGCCTGCCACACCACAAATACACACTCCTGTTCTGTTGTACTGAATGTAAGAGTAAATGCAGGACAGGACAAAGTATTAAGAACATCTTCATGTTGCTGTCACTAATAAACAGCAGCACAATACAACAGTGTTTAAAGTCATAGAAATGATTATAGTAAATTATAGTAAAAAGATTATAATAAACAGTGTAAACAGCTGATAGTGATGCACTGTTATACAAGTGTAAGATTTTCTATAATTTAGTCCAATCATCTGTTGTCCACTGGTGAAAACACATTGTGTATGTTATTTGTCTGTTGACGTGTGTGTGTGTGTGTGTGTGTGTGTGTGTGTGTGTGTGTGTGTAGGTGTGTGTGTGTGTGTGTGAGTGTTTCGGGTCAAAAAGAAACAAACATGTTAAATGAATTAGTGCGTTAATCATTCACTGTATGAACACAACACACACACACAACTAGCCTGAAGTAAATTTACATATTTCTCTGATACATCACATTTTCAGATTTTTCTCTCTACCTCTGTATTTTTATTTTTTAGTGTATATTCACAATTTGCTCTGCGTTTTCATGTCCCACACCGCTCCATATTTCATAATGTCATTCTCAATATCCACTTACTTACGTTTTTGTTTTTCAAAAATTGTCAATCACCACACACGCACGCATGCACACACACACACACACACACACACACACACACACACACAGTGTAAAAGTACCTCAAAAGAACTGAAGCAGTTTCTCGTACAGGCTCTCCTCCCCGAGTCCTCCTACAAAGACGTGATTGTTTGTGTGATCAGTCTTATTTTGGTTTTCATCTGTCTTCAAATAAACAACAACAGAAATGCAGCCCAGAGATGAAACAGTGATAAAATCCAGGATCAGTGTCAGAAGAACTTATAAAGATGAAGATACACGGGCAGACTGTATGATCTGTATGGACATGACATCACTTTAACACAATTTGCTATTCCTCAAATTAATTATGGTGAAACAAAATTCTTTTCACTCGTTTCCCCCTCTCATGGAAAATCAGTCCGTCCCTGCCCCCTGTTGGCCGTTCATGGGGTCTTGTCTCCCAGGCTGTCCCTCTCACAAGCAGAGGCAGACTGTGTTGCCCTTTTCTTGCCTGACGTCTGATCTTTTTAAAATGAAAACATGAGCTGTCCTGGTAGCTCAGTTGGTGGAGTGTGTATCCCATGTACTGAAGCTGAGTCCTCTGCAGCAGCCGTGGGTTCAATTCCAGCCTGTGTCTCTTTGCTGCATGTTGTCCCCCCAGTCTTTTCCCCCACTTTCCTGTCCTATCCTCCACTGTCCTGTCCTGATTCTCTGTAGTACTGTGTACTACTGCTGGTATGTGAGCCATGGTGGAATATCAGAAATATTTTCTTAACATGAAATCAATTATTTCAAATTTATTATTATTATTATTATTATTATTATTATTATTATTATTATTATCATTATTACATATTACTCAATTACAAGTAAAAGTACTACTACCGGTGACATATAATTAAGTAAAAGTATAAAGTATTTGTCTCAAAAACTACTACTATTAGTTACTTTTTAAGTATTAGTTACTTTTTAACCCTTGATGTCACAGCCACCTCTTCAAACTAGGGTTGCAAATTTTGTGCATTTTCCTGAGCCGGTAGTTGAAAACACTAATAAACACTTGATCATTAATAATTTATAAGATAGAAAACATGTTTTTCCCCCTCATTTTCAATTCATTTCAATGCACAAAACAATGTCAAAATATAATATAAATATCCACAAATACATTTTTAATTGGTTAAATTCACAATGGCAATTAATCAATTGATGATTAATCATTAACATCCTTACTGCAAATGTGTGCTGCCACAGTGTTTTGTTTTGTTTGGGCTCATGAGGTGGTAAACACTGGTCCAAACCTTTACTTTGTTTGGGATGTAAGAGTCATCATCAGATATCACCAGTCTTCATTCTGTACAAGTTTAAGCAACATTTCTTCATTTTCATTCAGTTATGTCTCTGTATACTTTACTGTAAACTCAAAGAGTTTTTACTGTAACTTACTGGCACCAGTGCCACTCAAACATACAGTGTAACCATATTTTACTTTTAAAGTAACTAAGCTTTACTGTAATTACATATTACAATTTCATTATTATGATTTAAGTTGAGATTTTATAATCTATAAATTGTATGCATTCCACTTACATGCTACACAAAAACTGCTGATCAGTCTGCAAAGTTCCAATTATTGCAAAATATCAAACTGTTGATTTAAAACACTTTGATATTTAAATCATGTTACTTATATTTAAAAATGCATTCTAAATAACACAATGTGCTTCCAGCGTTCATTTCAGTTGTTCATAGAACAGATTTGTATTTCAAAGAGTATTTTATATTTTATGGTCAAAGAATGTGGTTGCATTAGTTGCATAGAAACAAGACAATGATTTCTCAATATTTTGGCATAAAGTAACTCCTCTCAACACTGTCTGGACTAACCTGATTTAAACCAACATAACCTCACAGATCAAATGTAGCTACACAGCAAAATTCATTGGATTGCACAATACACACCTGTGGACACCCAACCCAGCTCTCTGTCTCTGCTGCTGTCCACTGGTAACAGCTCATCAAGTGATGCTCCACTGTAAACACAGAAAGACCATTTGTGACTAAGCACACTGATGCAGTTCAATACAATATCCTCAAAACAATAGCTAATATGTTTTTAATTACAAAGCTGGAGAGACAAAACTTAAACCTACTAAACCAACTAAAAAAATACCTAAAGAAAATCAGTTTGTTATATTGAGAATATTTTCACTGCTTTGCTGCCATCAGATGGCTTTTTCCAACGAGAAACTGACGTCACACCCAAGTCACACAATAACACAAACTAACCCACTGAGGCAGCCACAGACGATCAAATGACTGTTTTAGCTAAAGGAGTCTTCTTCTGACGGAGGCTTTACAGACAGTGATATTTGATCTATATAACAGCAGTTTCCAATCAGAAAAGTCTGCCTGACAGGAAAAGTGTTGTTAATATTCTAAATATGGCGTACACTTAAAATAATATAGATTTTTTTTTAGGTGTTTTAGCCTCCTCAGCTTCCTAATAAGTGTGAATACTAACGTTAATGTTGAGGAGCAACAGTAATCAGTGAGTAATGCTAATGTCAATACATTATATTCATAATATATTTACTTTTATTGTTTGTTGATTCTCAGTCTGAAGAAAATGCTCCTCATGGACACCTCCTCTGATGTTCAGCTCAGGTTGCTTCCATCCACTTCTTACTCCTCAAAACCTGCTGAGCCAGCGTGTTGGCTCCCGATCTGTGAAGTGAACATTACA
>JAJHUR010097251.1:0-11028 GCA_027495735.1 Lutjanus campechanus
TTTCTGTATGTAACCACTGTTCTGCACCCTGAATGGTTTTTGTTATGGGAAAATTGGACAAATTCTGTGTTTGTGTAGTTTCTCTTCTCGCCTCAGTCTACTACAGAGTGAATGAAATGCTTTAAAAAATACCAATATCTTACAGAAGAGCATGGTTTGACTGTTTGAGAAAGTCAAGACAGTAAGCTTCAGGTCTGAGCTTCGTTCTCAGGTTTCAGCGTCTGTTTGAGCCTGTTTTCTGTTTAGAGTGTTTATCTCCTGACAGGAATGAGGAAGCTCGTCTTGACTCTTCCCGGTTCCTCTCTTCACAGGCGAGCTGTGGCTCAGCGCTGTCCCTCCCCACCAATGAAAAACCTGATCTCTGTCGGCGGACAACACCAAGGTGACATCAAGATGAAAAACCAAAACGGCACCAGTTCTGCTCACTTCCCTCTGCAAAGCCGGCACAAAACCATTTCTAATTCTTTCATTTCTGTATACTAACCATGCAAAGTTAATAAGTGGATCATTCAAAATTAAGTGTTGGCATCAGTTGTGATACTAAAATCACCAAACTCTTAGTATTTTATCACAGACATCCTTAAAGGGATAATTTGGATTTTTTGAAGTAGTATTGTTTGAGATACTTATTCATAGTCAATGTGTTACCCACAGTAGATGGTGGTCTACACACCCCTGCAGTTTTCACCACCTTAAAACAGGCCCATCTAAAAAAATCGATATCAGTTTAAGTGTACGCTATATTTAGAATATTTTCACTGCTTTACCTCGCTGTCAGAGAGCTTTTTGTGGCAGGATATCGCCCTCTTCAATTCAACCAGACTCCTTTGGCAAAATCAGTAATTTTACTTTGCAGAACACAAGAGTTGCTTGTCTAACGTTGCCTCAGTTGGTTAGTTTGTCTGTGTTATTGTGTGACTTCTGTCTTTTAAAAGGATAGTTTTGATTCACCACAGTCACACAATAACACAACTAACTAACTGATTGAGGCGGCGGTAGACCAACAACTCCTGTGTTCTACGAGGTAAAATTACTGATTTCGCCAGTGGAGTTTGGTTGGTTTGGAGAGAGCGATATTTGTCTCGCATAACAGAGGTTTCCCATTGAAAAATGCTGTCTGACAGCAAAGTGAAGCAGTGAAAATATTCTTAACATATAGGGTATACTGTAGGGTATACAGGGCCTTCTGATCCTGTCCACAGCAGTATATTGTTTAGCTTCCTACAGCAGTAGGCTTTCGATCATAGTAAATCATTGTACCTTATGTTTTTGTTTTTGCACTGCTGAGCAAGCAAATTTCCTTTTTTAGATAATAAAGATTTTCTTTATGATCTTCTACAGTAGATTGAATTTCCTCAGTGTAGCTGAATTGTAGATGTTCAAAGTTTGATTTCTTTGATTTCTTCATACTTTTTATTGACCTCAGGAAAAAGGATAATTTTAACATTTATGCTTTCAAGATTTGGAACATGCTTGAACTTGAATATACTCTTTGAAAAATATTTGATTTTCAACATAATCTGGAACAACAATCCCGTTATTTGTCATTCATAGCTACATAAGTCTTCTGTTGATCCCTTATTCTGTTTATTTTACCAGCTGTTCATATTATCTTTGATTCTTTGTTTTAGTTGTGATTATTTAACACTTGTTAATTTCCAAAGTAACAATATACACTGATTGTTATGGGTATAAAAGGATTCTTCATTTTTCTATTTTTCATTTTGCAACTGTATTTCTAATAACCATTTAGATGTGACGATAAAAGCTTCAGAAGTCTAGAATTTTTTGGTTTAGGTACCTTGAAAGTGCTTTAATTTTACTCTGTGAATGAGTTGCACAAACCCTGTGACCTTTATTTTTAGCTCTTCCATGATTTTTTTTTTTTTTAAACTATGGAAAACCGTGTGAATATGAATCATCATTATAAACTGTCTGAAGTGCTCTGTGTGTTTTTCACTCGTCAGGAGTGTACGGGCTGCCCAGGTGTCCTGGTGAGAGCTCCCACATCTGCGACGTGATCCGCAAACTTCTGAACAACGGCGCGTACTCCGACATGGTTCAAAAACAGTAAGTCGTCCTTTAGTCCCTCCATGAATGTTTGTAAATCTCTCAGCGATGCTGACGTGATTCACGTCCTTGATATTGTGCAGCTATCACCACCACTGTACAGATGTAAAGAACAATAGTGTGTTTGTTCTGTTTCACTGATCCGTAGCTCTGACTGGATGTTGTGTTTGTGGTTATCAGCCTGGTGCAGGCGCAGTACTGGCACGATCCCCTAAATGACGACCTGTACAAGAAGCACAGCCTCTTCCTGGCCGACATCAATCAGGAGAGGGTCAGTATGTTGCTGCAGCACGTTGACAGAAGTTCACCCCAAAATCAAAAATGCCCATTTTCTCCTCTTTGTATTAGCTTTAATCCCTGATGATGTATCATGGTCATTTTTATGATTTAGTACAGCAAATATTAAAAAATAAAATAAGTAAAAGTCCCCTATAAATGTTGTCCTATTGTATATTATATCATTCAATGACTATGACTCATGAATTACTGTAGAAGCAGGATTTTTCTTGTTGTAGATCGTTAAGATGGAGACTAATGATAATTATAGAAAATTATGGTGTCACCTTCACAATGCTTTTGTCCAACCAACAGTAAAAATTCTAAATTATTATAAATAAATTCAAATAATTGAAAAGAAAAGCAGAAAATCCTCTAGTTGAATTAGATGATTGAATTGAATTATAGTGAAGTAGAAGTAGAAAATGGCATAAGAGGAAAAGAAAAGACTTGTTAAAGGAACAGTTCACCCCAAAATCAAAAACGCATATTTCTCCTCTTATTTTGATGTGAGTTGTAGAGTTTTGGAGAAATCAGCTGTAGAGAGGTCGGTCTTCACTCCAATATAATGGGACTAAATGGTACTTGGCTTGTGGTGCTCAAAGAGAAAATAAATAAATAAACATTTTAAACAACTCAACAGCAATGTGACTGTCCAGAAATCATGACCTGATTACTCAAGATGATTCAGAGGAACAACTTTCTTTACACTGCCTGCAAACCGTATCACTGTACAAAAGGAAACGTGCATCTACTCATGGATCAGACGCTCATGCTCATGATAATGCGGGACATAAACATCAATGGTGTCCTACTCAGCTGAGCTGTAACCTTTCATCCATCTGTAGATGAACGCTTCTTTCTTATGTCATGTCTTATGTTTTGTAAAAATCTATTTATTTCTGTTTTAAAGGTTGTAAATGAGACTTATAAGAAGAACCTTCAGTTGCTGGAGAAGTTCGTCATGGTCAAGTTCCTGCAGGACACTGTAGTGGATCCTGTTGATACAGAGGTAAAAAAAAAAATCACGTCCTGAATACAGCACGATAAAACCACTGTGTCTGTAGAACGTGTGTTTGAATGTTTCACTGGACATAATAAAGCAGCATCTCTTCTCTTTCTCTTGTCCTGATTCTTGCTGCAGTGGTTCGGCTTCCTGAAAACTGGCCAGGCCAAAGAGACTGAAACTCTGCAGGAGAGCGTTCTCTACAAAGAGGTGAGACTTTTTACTGCTTCACGAGGAAACACGGCTGATAGTGTTGAGGTTTCTTTTAACTCGTGTAACTGTGTGCTGTGATTCAGAGGTCTGGAATCAGTGTGTAATTTAAGTTAAATGGGTTCTTCTACTTTGCTGGACGCTCATATTTGAACAAGATAAAACTAGTATTTTATGTGTGTTCAGCTGCCATTAGTCTAAGCCACTGGTGTGATAGCAAAACCACAGAAAAAGGGATATTCCTCCAATTTTACATGTTTTTTTTACAAGGTCCAGTTTTCCCATAAAGTGGAGCAACTTAAAACCTGTTGTCTTTATTAAACAGACAAGTGGTGGATGATATATTTGGATCCTTAAAAGTACTAATTCCACAATATAAAATACTCAAATAAAGTCAAAAAAACAAGTAAAAGGTCCTACATTGAAAATGTTACTGAAGTATGCAAGTATAATCTCTATTATTTTGCTGTTGCAGTTGGTTGAGGTGGAGCTGAATTTCTTTGTGTGAGACTGTGACTTAATCTGATTATTTTCTCCATTAATCGATTGATTGATTGTTTGGTTTGTAATAATTCAGAAAATTGTGATAAATCCTGTCACAATTACCCAGAGCCTGAAGTGATACCTTCTTCTACATTATTTAACAAATTAATTACTATAATTAAAATTATTAATTAAAATTTAAAAAGAAAGCAGCAATTCATACTGGCTGCAACCATGAAATATTTTTATCAGAATAGCTGCCAATTCATTTTTTTTCAGTCAGCTAATTTATCAATCAAACAAAAGCAGTGTTTCCACTGTAATAAACACAAAATATAACATCAGAAATAAAATTATGCAAATATAAATCTCCTCCTGCGTCTTTTTAACTGGCTAACAGACTACTCACTGTAACAAGGATAATCCAACCCAGCGCAGCCATTAAGAATATCTATAGAAAATAGAAATAACCATTTTTCTTGCAGTTGGTCTCGTTTGCTTTTGTAGGTCATATCAGTATTAAACATCTCATCAGTATTAAATTGAAACTGTCTCATACCTAGTTGAAAAATCCTTGAAGTAGCCTTAAGTCAGAGACAATAACTCCAATAACTGCAGCATCCAATCCAGCATCTTTGGCTCCATATAAAGGACACGTCAGGAAATATCAGCCAGGAAATATCAGCCTCCACTTTTTTCTTAAATGTCTCTAGCAGAGCCCTCACATTCATAAAAATTTAACACTAAATCACTGGAGCACCTCTTCCAGGTTGTAAACTGTCTTGGATTTAGGTAAACTGGTCTTAAATTCCAAACCTCCACATCATTTTAAGTGTTTTAGAGGTCCTTTCATGCCTAAAAACTATAGTAATGTCTGCAGTTAAAAGGGTCTTAAAGTTTGCTAATTCAACCGTTCAGACTCCATGCTTGTGTCCTACATCAAAGACTGCCATTTGGTGTAGTTTCTGAGGGTGTTAAAAAACAAAAAAAAACAATAACTTTAAACTGAATTGTCTCCACATGCAGGATCGTCTGGGACTGGCAGCGATGGACAAGGCTGGAAAGCTGGCTTTCCTGACAAGTGAGGGAGACCACCTCCAGTTCACCAGGGAGTGGTTCAAAGCAAACCTGCTGCCTTACTTACGCTAAAACACCTCCCGTTCGTCATGTCAAGAGTAAATAACATCAGACGTCAATATCAGAAGTGGAATAAATTCTGTTTTTAGAGTAATGTGACGACAGTTAACATGAGCAGGGATGCAGGAAGCACATGATTCCTTCCTTTTGCACTGATCATTTGTAGCATGTTTATTGTTTTGTGATGCTTTGTTTTAATTTAGCAGCTAATTTCTGTGCGGGTTTCACTAACACTAGTTTCTCAGTGTTATTTACAATGTGAGCTGTCCTGATGAGGTCAAACTGTTTTCAGAAATGTTGGAATGGTCTTCTTTTTTTCTATTCTAAGCGACTAACATACATGATTTAAATCTATCTGTGCATTTGACATGTTAAATCCAATAAAGACAAACAAAAACACACATTTTTATTGCAACATTTTTAATGATGTCTCCAGTACTAATGAGCTGAACTCTGATTTTTGGACCCAAAGTAATCGTAAAGAGGTAAAAGAAGAAAAGAGACGATATAAAAGAAAATTCAGCAAAGAGCTTCACAGCTTTCGAGAGCTGAAGATAACCAAAGAGTGCAGACATGGCGAGGAGCGAGTGGAGAGACGACGACGATGGTCGTTGGGCCAATTATTTTAAGACTATTCAAGAATTATTCACGTCTATACAGACGATTACAGCAGATATTTCCGACCTAGAGACAGAGGTGGAGGTGATTATGTCCTTCGGTCTCTCTTTTCTCTTCCACTTTGTACAAACATCTCTTTTGCTCTTTGTCGCAAACTTTTCCTTACATGCCTCCTTGTATGGAATGTTTTCATTTAATACTCAGGAATGTTTCTATGGAAAGCACATGGAATGATCATTTTAATTATTCCAACGTCATCTAAATGAAGAGTTTCATGATGCAAAATCGACAGTGGTTGTATTTACTCTTATGTGCTCTGAGAGTGTCGACTCTTTTGTTCGTATTATTTATCCACTATGAATGTTAATATTGTTACAGTGAGGTGATATGGAAGCCTTATCGTCGGTAAAAGGGCTGTTTGACAAGTGCTTCACCACTGAATTGCATATAATGGAACAGAAACCTCTCAGGCCACAACTTAAAAACACACACCAGCCCCTCCTGACCAGGAAGAGGAGAAAGAGAAGAAGAAGAGCAGCCTGAAGCGCCCTGATTGGCTGCAGTGCTGTTGTTGCTCCCTGTTCCCATGTTGGCTATTCTACATGTTAATTTAGCTTAGCATTATTATCCAGATAGATACAAAATATTACAGAGCATCCCAGCTGTTGGCAAAACTCATGAATGTTTCTGAAAAGTGCTTGCAGGGAAAACCAATTTGAACGACAAGCTGCTCCCTGATGATTGGCTGGAGGATTTGCTCCAGATAAAAATGAGCAGTCCTCTCATTGGCTTATGAAAGGGACAGCTTAAGCTGTGATTGGCTGACAAAGGGGGGAGCGAGGGAGGGAGACTTTAACGCATGAGGTCCAAATCTCAGTCTACAGTGTGAGAGTTAGCTGGTGGGGTGGTGGATCAGTCAGGAAGGCATTTGCAAAAAAAGGGATGGGGATGGTGTCGAGGAGGGGCGGCCGTTTCACACGTTGCCCCCGTCTATCCGGCGATCTCTGTTGCTGTGGTAACGAGCTTGCTGCCATCCCAGATGGTCTTGAACTGCTCGGGAACGGGGAGCTCCGTCTGAGAGAGGGAGGAAGAGGGAGAAGTCGGGTTGAAATGTTTGTTTCACATTTAAAAAATAAGACTGGAAATATTCTAGGTTTTTTATTTTTGTCAACAAAACTCATGAAAAGACCAAAAACTACAATAGATTTTAGAGCAGCAAAAGAAAATGCAAATGAATGCTTGTTATGCAATTATTAGGAGTTGGTTTATGGAGATAAGTACAAGATGGAGACAATTCTGCTGTTAGAAAACCATTATACCACTGCAGAAGAAGAGGGCATAACAGGATGATGTAGAAAAGAGCAGCATTCAAATCTCAAACAGTGAGAAACGGTGTAGAAAACACAACTGAAATCTGACATTTCTGTTTGTTTCATGTTTTAATGTGAGGGCGGTTCTATCAGATCTGTGTGCCGAGATCATGGATGTATTAAAGAGCCACGGGAGCCATGAGGAGACTGACGGAGCAGACACAGCTGATCAGTCATGTGACTTAAATGTTTCCTCGGTAAAAAGTGTTTCCATCTCCAGTTAACAGCATTAACTCTCATTTGAAAAACGCAAAACCACTTCAAGTGAGCGTAAAAATATTCTTGTGAAATCTTGAATTCTTCGGGGGGGATTCTGGCGTTTCCATCAAACTTTTCTGGCGCAATACTTAAAATTTTATGTATAAAAATAAAATACATTGATGGAAAAACGGCAAATGTGTTGGTCTGTCATTCAATGCTGCCCAACTTCCCTCTTCTGTCTGTGGCTTTCAACCCAAAGCCAACTGGTTCCCACTGAAGACATAAATATCACAAATATATAGTTTCAGTTTTTTTTGTTTCTTTTAAAAAAGGCTAATTTCCTAAAAGAACTGGGCACTGTAGTTTCCAGCAAATGTTACTCAAAGTAGTTTTTGGCATATGCTGTTTCCACCCCAAGTGTCTTTCACTTTTACTTCCAGGAACTATATTTCAAAGGAACTTGAAGATTCAGTAAGCCTGCGTTTTCAAAGTGGTCTAAATACCTGTTAAAATTAGAAAATTTAGTTTGCTGACTTATGAGAAAGCGAGGGCTGTTTTTACAGGTCATTTTTGCGTACACCTTATCACTGCATTTCACTTTGTAATTTCTCATTCCTGCTGGATTTCGTCCTCAGCATAAACGTTTAGTGAGACCTGGACCTTCACTGTCGTGTCCTTTTAAAAAAATAAAATAAAAATGCTGAAAGTACTCAACCAATCAGAAATGTTTAGCGCTGTACGCCCCACCCCCAAAGTTCCTGTACTTTTTGAGAAGTACGGGAACTTTTGGGGGGTAAAATAATGTCCTACAGTACATAATACAGATGCTGGTCCCTGTGGTGGAGAAGCACCTCTGAAGGTTTCTAGTCCCTGGGGGAAGTTCCTGTGGTGGAAACGTGGCTACAAGTCACCACATGACCCAAAAATCCTTTTTCCATCATACACAATTATTAGAAAAGGTGTAGCTACAAAACTCTAGTGTCACCAACACCATGATATGAATTAAATCTTTTATCAGAATTTGATGCATTAAATAATTTTATGCCATGATGACGATGTGCAGGGAGCCAGTTTGTTGGATCTGCCAGAGGGAGTCTAACATCTCTACATTAGCAGGGTGTTGGATTGATGCATAATCAATTACAGTAGTAGTGGCACTGAAGGATGTGGTTTATTACTGTGTTTGAATAATGTTCAGACAACAGAGGGGGTGTATGGCACAGAGGAATATCTTGTATCAGGGTCTGTTACTTGGATCAATGCATTGTTTGTTTTGGTCTGTTTGTGGGATTTGTTGACAATAAGGAAAGTTTTTCAGTAACACTAGATTTTAAAATGTCCCTCCTGAAAGGATACTTACGAATTCTCCATCTTTGTTGGGTACCAGGATGTTCATCTCTGAGCTCTTGGCGCTGATGATCTCGCACTTCAGGGAGTCTTTGCTCAGGTAGACATGGCAACCGTCCGTCTTGTTGATGGAGATAGTGGGGACCTTACCAGTGACCTAGAGACAGAAACGCAACAAAATGTATCTCCTCGTGAATACATGAGATATCTGCTGATTTAAGGTTTGGTTCATCTCTGGTATATCTGATGGGACACAAGATCTCCTTGAGCAAAGGACTGAATGCAACTGCAGCCGTGTAGCTGCTTTGTGGACAAAAACTGAGCAGCTGTAACTATTGTATAACTAGATGAATATAAAGCAGCAGGGTGTTCATGAAAAATGCATTGATGTGCAACAAAAGAAAACTAGAGAGTGACAGGACTGCAGAAGTCACTGAGTGATACAGACTGCAACAGAGCCAGTGGAAGTGATCTAAATATCAACATCACACTGCAGTCTGCTGAGCCACAAATGATGCCTTGTGTCTGTTACAGTTAGAGCTGAACGCTTTTGAAAAAAATATCTAATTGCTATCATTTTGACTGATACTGCAAGGAGATCTCTTCCTCACAACATTCATTAATTTTAAAGTTTTCTGACACACATTTTACCTTTAATCAATATTGCAACTCCTGCGATTTGAAAATTGCAGAAAGCTGTATTGCGATTTGATTAATTGTGCACTAGTTACAGTCTCTTTAAAACAGCAGTTTGTTGTCATGCTGACGGTTGTACACACCTGGACCTTGACGTCCTTGCAGTTGATGATCTCTACGATGCCCACGACATCGTCAAACACCAGGCCCATTTTCTTACAGTTGTCTGATGGAGAGAAACAAACGCATCTTTAGACGACAGCCGTGCACACGTCATGTAGCCAGTTACGAGTTTTGCTCACCATCAGGTTGGACTTTCTGACACTTAATCCCTTTCACTTTACCAGGTATCTTTCCCTCACAATTTACCCTACTCACCCTTCCCCCTGGGAAAGCATTCCTCACAGTTTGAAAATCTTCTGACCAATGAGTTTATCTATCTATCTGCTGCCTTGTATCAGTCTGCTAAACCCGTCCCACCTAATGACGCACCAGACATGCACACATTTCATTTCATTATGACTATGACATTATGGCACAAATGACATGATGTGTCAGGCACAAAGACACAAAGACACAGAACCCAGATGACCCTTGTTTGTACAAAGTCACTGTGGTTGGCTAATTACATGCTAGGTAACCCTGATTGGATGTTCTGTTTGACTGAGACTGGGTCCAGCTTTTTAAAAAACTAAATATAGAGACCTGCACGGACATGTTTCTTTAAAAGAACCTTTCAATTCATACCGTTAGTGACATGCAATGGTCAAAATAAGTTTTTTCAACCAAAATTATAATGAGATAATAATGCTTACTAAAGCTTTAACCCCCTCCAAACCCAGCTCACACACAGTTCAGTTCTTACCTATAGTGATGGAGTTGAGTTTGCCCTTAACCTGCAGGGTGCTCTTGTTACACTTGTAAGCATAAACCACTTGTTTCAGCTCAGTGTTGGAGATCACCAGGTCCTGCGCCCCCTCCTGGTTCTCCTGCAGAGGGCAAGAAGAAGAAAAAGAGTGAACAAGAAAATTAGTGCTACACACATTAACACAAGTACCGTATTTAAGTACAATTTTGTACTTTACTTGACTTTTTCCATTGTATTCCACTTTATATTTCTACTTTTCTACATTTTGGAAGCCAATATTGTACTTTTTAATGACATTTATTTGATAAATTAAATTCCTTTGCGTAAATTAACTGCCCAGCAGTATATAAAGTAGCCCCAACATGAAAGAGATTACACATTTATGTATAATAACTTATAATCCATTATATATCTGACCCTGAAATGGGTCATTCTGTATAATGAGCACTTTAACTTTTTGTACTTTAAGTATATTTTGACGCTTAAAATCTAGATCGTAGGGCTTTGACTTGTAACAGTAGTTTTACACCATGGTAATACTCAGATCTTATACTTAAGTAAAAAGTTGTGTTTGTTTAAGGCAGGTTAGAACACTGGAGTTACTCTACAGGTTAATTATAACAATCAACAATTTTATGAAAGTTTTCTGGTTTAATCACTGATTCTGGTGCTCAAACAAATCATTCCAGCCAAACACCACAAAAACAACAACTGTGATTTTACAGAGATAACTATCTACAATTTAAAATAAACACTGCTCTAGCTTAGAGGTAACTTTTTAGTGCGAGTGAACCAACAACGTACCA
>JAJHUR010097252.1:0-27675 GCA_027495735.1 Lutjanus campechanus
TGGCCACCATTCACTGCCATTGTACTGGATGAGGCTGCTACCCTGTTTCTCCTAAAACTCCAGGATTGTTTGGTGAACTGAAGACCTTCACTTATCATCACATCGGTATAGTGGGGAGTACATACAAAATGGCTTTGTATCACTTTAAAACCTGCTTGTGTCATCAAAGTTTGTAACCAGATTTCAGCTGTAATGGCTGTTCTGGTGTATTTAATTGGTGGAAACCTGGTTAATGAGAATGAAATATGATCAACAAAAATAATAAGCAATAGCTTCAATTAGGCCATGGTCGTTGTTGCCAAATGCAACAAAGTAGTATAATGTAGCAGCTGAATTAGTAGACATAGACAGTATCACTAACTAATAACTGAGTAATAAGACCCTCCGATTAAAGAATAAAAATTTGAAGAAAACAAAAATATTTACATGTAAAAGTTACACATTTCAGCTTGCTAGGGCCTCAAGCAAAAACATTAGGCTGGTGATGTGCTTACTTGTAACTAAACATTCTTGTGTGCATGATGGCTGCCTTGCCTGTCCTGTACCCATTTGACATGTTGGTTGCACAACAGATTTCATGTACGGGGAATGTGCATATTTCTTTCAGACACAACCGGCTTGCCCGGTCACACCCATGGATCATCTAAAATGCACCTGTGCTGGCACGAAATCAGTGATTGTTTGATCTCCACCTGAGTCTGGGTGCAGTGGGTGACAATCCATGTTGTGAGTTTGAAAGAGATGTGTGTGTCTGTGTGTGTGTGTGTGTGTGTGTGTGTGTGTGTGTGTGTGTGTGTGTGTGTGTATGTGCACATGTGGGCATTGAAGCCACTAACCTTTTATACAGTAGTTTGGCTGTCTATATTTGGGCAGCTTCCCTGGATCCTGATGGAACAAGCCCTCACTCCACTGGTGCCTCTAGCTCTATTTTTGATAATGCCGCCTGCTGTAGCAGAAATTACAGGGGTATGGATGGCCCTCTTACAAAGCTGCACAAAGCTATGGCCACACTGACCCACCTGGCAAATACCAGGATGTATAGCAGCCTACATCAGTGGGCAGGAGGGCCTAAATTCTCTCCTCCTACGCAAAATGGCAAGCAAACTTTGAAGTGGGCTCGTCCCCTCTTCTACTCACTCAGAGCTGTACATGTACCAGGGCTGATGAACACAGCAGTGGACATCATGTCTAAAGTGGGTCCAAATCCAGAAGAATGGAGGCTTCATCCTCAGGTGGTTGAGGAGATCTGTCTTCGCTTCAGCAGTGTGGAAGTCAACTTGCTCACTTGATTAATTAGTTTATTGGATAAGTTCCTGTTGGAGATAGCTGGTCTGTTTTCACTGTCTTGATTGGCTTAGCATTTTTACTAGCGTTAGCCAACACTCAGCTACTGGCTGCATCTGAAACTCCTCACCAACATGTTATTAGAACGGCACAACAGTGTGTGATTTATTAGTATGTCTGAAACCTCAGTATGAAAAAATATTTTTTTTTGGAGTTATTATAACTCCAAGATATTGTTTTACATGCCACTACTGTGTTACTGGTATTGGATATGCGAATCATCCAGGATGACACAATACAGTAAAAATAATGATTGTTTCCTTGTCCTTATCATGATAATCAAATAACAATGAGCCATCAAGGAAGTAATGCATTTAGAACATGAACGTGAAGATTCACATGTGCTTCCCAACACACACACCCTTAGGCCCCTATTCCATACCCCATACTCTAGAGACTAGGGCCTGACTGATACTGGACTTTTGGGGTTGATGCTGCTAAAGATATTAGGGGGTTAAGAAAAAAAAACTCAATGTTGCATCAATCTCTTAATTGTCCTTATTAAATACTTGTAACACAGATATAATGGAGGCAGGACATAATACACTTTACACTTTAAACTTTATTGATACACATAGCTGTGGTAGGTCAATATCAGCCAACTGATCTATCGGTCCATGATGTCAGAGAAGGTTTTCTTTGGCTTGGATGAGTTGACTTTTCCCAGCCCATATGTTTAAATAGTGACACAGAGTGAACAGGTGCCACATCTTCACCTGGTATTCTGTTAACATCATCATATTTAACAGAAGTCCACCTGTAAGCCACAGCTGAGAATACAACTACACAGCATCTTCATTTCAAGGAACTGTGCTGCTTTTTGCTACCCAATTTCATCCACTGAAAGTGAAGACAAACAGACCTACAGGTAGGTTAAAGCAATGTATACGCCAGGCATTGATATCTATTCATTACTTACTTCTGGAGGAATACCACGTGATGTACATGTAATCAATTCAAACATTCTTGTTGAATCCAATTTAGGTTTATTATTCACATTTTGCAAAAAGGTTTTCTTTTGCAATTTCTAGAAGCTAACAATCACATGAAACAAATATTAATTAGTAATATAAGGTCAACTATACTATGATATATAAAAATTATGTTTATACTTTATATCCTAAATCATGTTAATAAGAAAACACATTGAGGGAATGTATTCAAAAGAAATTTGAATCTACAGTTTACAGTATTTCCAAAATAAGAGAGTAAAATTAAATGTTAGACATGTGCCTTCCTCTGCTAACGGAACAAATTAATGTATTCAATATTATTTGCATATTGATAAACATTTTTATTGCAACACATCTTCACATTGATGATATATTAATGGCTAACAGCTTTATAAAACTAGTGGATGCATGATTAATATTGGGTAAACGCCGATTACTTATTGGACAGTCATGGGGAATGTATATTATTATTTATTATTAGCCAATTACATGAATATAAAACAAATGAAACAGAGCCTCTCTATTTACTCAATTTTACTGACAGTTTTAAAATAGCTACTCAGGATAATAATTATTAATCAATGATTGATTAATCACGTAGTCACGTAGGTGGGTGTTCAACCGCCTGGGAAGTGATCTTAAGATTGCATTGTATGTGTCGTAGACCTCCTCTGATGAGGGATGGTCGTTCCAGGTTAAGAAAAAAGGCTTCTCTTACTCCTCTTTCAAATAGTAATAGTGTATTGTGATGTACACTGTATAATCTATTTTATGTACTATAGTATATACATAGCACAGAACTGTATAATACAGTATAATATTCTAAGTATACTGTATATTATTAACATTGTTATTATTATTATTATTATTATCATTATTACAGTGTAATTTTTTGATTATATATAATTATCATAAACATTTTTTAAATATTATCATTATTATTATGATTACATTACATTACTATGGTGATAACTACAGACAGAGAGAAATCAAAACCAAGTCCATTTTAAAAATAATTTAATCCTAATCCCACCTCCTTTTTCTTTTTTGCTGATCTGAAAAATGATACAATTCATAACTCAAAACCATGATACGATCTGAACCACGACTTTTGTGATCCATACCACTAGTACCATGTATAAAGTATAGATTTATGCAATTTTGCTGCTGCATCTCGTTGCCTTGTTTTTAGTAATTTGTCATGAACTCCTTGGAGGCTACATTTTTCACTGAGACCAAATGAGTCTTTTCTCCCGTCATGATTTCAATGTGCATGCAGTACCACCTCAGGGAGACAGCTGGAAGCAGACTGGTTGCTGCGAGGCAAAGTGGTTATGGGAGTGAAGTTTAAAATAGTTTTAAAATAGTTTTCCACAGGTTGTCATGTATGAAAATACCCAATATGAACAATGTAAGTGGACTACTTGATTAAAAGTAGGGATGCACCAAACCATTACTTGACTAATTTAATGATTAAGTTCTTGATTATTCTCAAGATTTTTTTTAATTAATTGATTAATGTAACAACTAATATATCCCAAATATCAAAAACTTTGTCAATATTTTATTCAATCATGAATCCTGAAAAATAGATACAAAAAGCACATTAGAATAATGATGATAGAGGCATATTTTAAAATTAGTCTAATTTCCAACCCATTTAAATTCCCATATTTGTCAGATGCCTGATAAGAAAAATACTGGACCTAAAATTCAGAAAGATTGCTGTGAAACATAATAATTTAATCACTGTGTCAACCCTCTCCCTGAAATGGTCGGTATTTTTACCTAAGTACATGACTTAAAACATAAAATAGTCATGACATGGATTTATTTCATCACTCACATAATATGCAATGAAGATAAACACTGATAAATGTATTTTTTTCATCAGTGCGGGGAAAGGAAAATAATTAAGCCTGTTTGGGCTACAGACTGTAACATCAGTCAACAGCAGTGGCACAGAAATTATTTTTAATATTGGAGGCAAAGACAAAACATTCAAAAAAATACATTTTATGTGACTACTACTAACAGAAACACGGTCCACCTGCTGATAATCCTAATTCATCATGTTGGGTGCAGACAAAAATCAAAGAGGACACTGCTGTCTTGCTGCTGCAACTGACGGAGCACTCTGAGGCTTCCACTTCAGGTGCTCATTCAGAGCAGTTGTACTGCTGTGATAAGACATTTCCAGTTTGCGCAGCTTCTAGAGAAGCATACTGTTACATGCTGTGTCTCTGTCTAAAACGTTTTCACACTTGACTGTTTCGTCAACTCCAGCTTGTTCTCCAGGTGAACCCATGATTTGACCGAGCGCAGCAATTAATTTGATGCGTTATGCAAATTGACATATTTTCGATGAATCTCCTCAGCCCTGATGATAGTCTAATTTTTTTAAAAGCATTTGTATAGAAAAGGCTCTGTCCGAAGCTTTCTGATCCAAAACCAGTCGATCACTGTAACCATGACCACTATAAGCAGTTCGTAAAGGTAAAGGTATACTTAGGGCTGCACGATATGGCCCAAAACTAGGGATGTCCCGATACCACTTTTTTGCCGACCAAGTACGAGTACGAGTACTGACATTTGAGTACTTGCCGATACAGAGTACCGATACGAGTAATTAATAATATCATAACAACAAATTTAAATTATGATTTTTTATTTTTTCATGCTTTTACTGAAATAAAGGATCTGAGTATTTTTTCCATCACAGCAGGTCAGTGATCAGAGTTTCAGTGACTCTCTGTGGCTCAGTGAATACACTGTTTTATTTATGGCGGCTTGTCACATTAAAAAATCTGAACCACAACATCTTAGAGCAGCGCACCGCTTTCAGTTGTATCTAGAAGGAAACCCTTTATTTACTAAATTATCGCGGGATTTGTTTCCTTTGTTTTCTGATAAAATAATCAAACTTGCGTGATCTTTCGCGTGTCTAGGGTTCCCTTCTAGATACGACCCTCTGTCTCTCTGTCAAACTAATGACAGCAGACTGTCTGTGAACAGCATGTTACTCTGCACTGCTTCACACACACACACACACACACACACACACACTTGTGCGGACACTCAGGTAAAGTTTGTGACCCATTTTGACTTTTTTTTTTTTTTTTAATCAGTCCGAGATGACGACGGCATCCGCGATTGATTAGTGATCAATCTGTCCTCCTCCCCTCCCTCACCTGTTCACTCTGCTGTGAGAAGATCTGACAGTTTCTGACAGAGAAACACAGATTCTCCTGTTTAATGTAAAAGCCTCTTTATAGAGATGTCTACTCTTATAAGTGCAGCTGGTTGGTGTCATTCAGCATCACATTAGTTTCGATTGTTTTAATAAACTCTCCTCCACGTGCAGCTTCTGCTGCTGTGAAAACTGAATCGCGGGTAAATTACATGGAAAAACAAAACAAAACGCGAGTTGGGTTTTGGGGCAACTTTATAAAACATCCTACCGATGAAGAAAGTCAACAGATCAGACAGACAGGGTAAGAGAAACACACTGACCTCTGCATGTGCGTATTGCATGGAGAAGCTGTAACAGGCGCTGTGACAGGCGCTGCTGCCCTGTCATAATAAATTACATCAGAACTTAAACGTCGGAACTTATTAACATCTGGTCTTGAATAATGTAACCGTTTAATACCGAATTTCAGTACCCACACCTATGTATGAAACACAGTGCACTAAAAATCCCGGGTCCGTATAGGACGGTGTCTGGGTCCGGACCCGGACCGCGATCCGCCTGTTAGTGCCTGTTAGCTTATATTATTTTCTCCTCCAAACGCACACCACGTCCACTTGCTCAAGCTCTTGCAACCGCGCCGCCTCTTCCTGGTACTGCGTACTGGTTGACATATAGTAGGTATCGGGTGCTGTCATGAGCGAGTATTTGACGAGTATGAGTACAGCAAAATAGGCCAGTATTGGTGCGAGTATCGGTATCGGGACATCCCTACCCAAAACCAATATCTCGATATTTTTAGGCTATATCGCGATACACAATATATATCTTGATATTTTTATTTCTCCTCTAAATCACTGTATAAATGTTAAATTCAACCCTTTGATGCATAAAATGACACCAGTATAATGATTCAAGCAGACCCTTCTATTGGAGTTTTTTAAATTTTCATGCAAAAAGGGGAAAATAACAATCATGTTAAGTTTAGCAAACCTTTTATTTCAAACCAGGCTACTGCACTCACAAGCTTTTAACAAATAAAAATAAATAATGGTATGGTAGACCTTACTACTGTGGCAACAAAAAAATGCATTCAACAAGAATCCCTGAGAAAGACATTTCAGTGTCGCCAACTCCTCAGTAAGGAAAGTAGCTATTAGCTGTCCTAAAAGTCGCTAGAAGTCGCTAAATAGCGTCATTGCCTAATTTGCATAATTTGCCATTTGCGTGTAATTGTAATGGATGCTGTAAGAGAGAGGAATAAGTTATTTAATACACATCAGAGGGTTAATATCTCATTTCATGAAACAGTCTATACAAAAAATTGTTAAAAATATTAAAGTTATGGCAAAAAAATTTCATGTTTTACTGTGACTTGTTGTAGCCTCCTAAGTGGAGCATAAGGTTAGAAACTAAACCAAACTTAAGAAAACTAAACAAACACCCTTTGATTCGATATTAGTGTGACAGTGAAGAAACATTCACATTTACATCCCGCTCTGTAAAACAGGACAGGATCATGTGCGATTTATTTGCAGCCTGGACGCGGGGTGGTGTGGGTCTCCTCTCTGCTCTGACTGCAGCTACACCTGCTGCACGAGGCTACTGTGACACTGACCGCCTGTGAGTGCTTTGGGACGGGGAGGGGCTCAGGGCACCATCCGCTGCTCGTTGAGGACAGTAACTGCAGAGCGATACGTGATTTCACGTCAGAGTCTCCAAAACACCAGAAAAGTCTCCAGTAACACCAGAAAAAGTAGCTAGATTTGTCGCTAATCGCTTTGGACAAAAAAGTCGTCAAGAGGACATGAAAAGCTGCCAGAGTTAGCGAGAAAGTCGCCAAGTTAACAACACTGGCTGCTCCTGATACTAAAATGCGCATGCGCGCAGGAGAGTTTTCTGGATGGGCGGGGGAAGTGTGCTGCTTGCTGTGACAGGAGCACCAAGAGAGAGAGAAAGAAGCAAGACTCCAAAGAGAATTACATACCGACGTCTTAAAACATTTACGTGACAATTTGTACTCGATGGTCGCGATATAGTAATTTCATACATCTCACGTGGAGCAAGCCGCGATATATCGAGTATATTCGATATATCGCCCACCCCTAGGTATACTATACAGTTCCCCCTGTAATATCTCATTTCACAGATTATGCTGCATTTAAAATGAATTCTTAAAATGAATGCTCGATAACAGCCGAAGTATAGCTTGAATAGAAGTTTTTCCATCTACATTCTACAATGAACATTTTAAAAGTCAGAACACTGCTTTGTTTTTGTTGTTTGTTTTTGATGCTTTATTAATAGGGATGTCAGTTAGATTTGGTTAGATCAGGGCTATAGAATATTAAATCACCCATCTTTGCCCACCACATTTTAACCTTTCTTACCCTCAGGTGTGCATGAACTAGTCAAAGTCTCTTTATTGTCAATACCACATATGTACGGGACATACAGAGGATTGAACTACATGTTATATGAACTTCTTTTTTTAAAATACAAAAAAGTGAAATTACCAGTTATCGGTATTGGCAATAAGAAGCAAATCATTACTAGTTAATTACATCAGTTTTTGGTTTTTAAATGTAATTAAGTGTGCCATTATTCAATATGATTATTCTTTAGTATCTGTATGTTTTGCTCCATAACCCCAAAAGACAGTAGCTCACCACATAGCAATGAAGCATCCCATCATATTATTAAACTGATTAATCTTAATAATCTTACCTACCAACTCTAGGTATGGACAACAGACAGGTCCTCATCATCCTGTTCATGACACTGTTCTGGATATCTATGGACACCTACGCCCAAAGCACAAAAGTGCCAAATAACACAAAAAGTGACATGACAACAACAATGGGAAACAACATGACAAATGCAACAATGCCACCAAACATGACTGCAAAGGGAAACAACATGACAAGTGCAACAATGCCACCAAACATGACAACAATGGGAAACGACATGACAAATGCAACAATGCCACCAAACATGACAACAATGGGAAACGACATGACAAGTGCAACAATGCCACCAAACATGACAACAATGGGAAACGACATGACAAGTCCAACAATGCCACCAAACATGACAACAATGGGAAACGACATGACAAGTGCAACAATGCCACCAAACATGACAGCAATGGGAAACGACATGACAAGTGCAACAATGCCACCAAACATGACAGCAATGGGAAACGACATGACAAATGCAACAATGGCACCAAACATGACTGCAATGGGAAACGACATGACAAATGCAACAATGGCACCAAACATGACTGCAATGGGAAACGACATGACAAGTGCAACAACGGCACCAAACATGATTGCAATGGGAAACAACATGACAAATGCAACAGTGGCACCAAACATGACTGCAATGGGAAACACCTCGGTAACAACAGCAGCTCCACCACTGACGCCCAACACAACAGTAGAAACTCTTGAGGTGAGTGGTGCCAAAAAGACAGCATGGTGGAACACAACAGAACAGGAAAGGATCAAAAGCCACTTCTGAATTTTATCTAAGTGTACATTTTCCACCAACTTGAATGCTTCTTGTCTCCTTTGCAGACACCTGTGAATAACTCAGGATGTGGGACTGAGCAACTCTGTGCGGCTGAGCCTTCTTCATGCGACCCCTCAAACAGTGGATCATGTTTCTTTCTTGGGGTTAAGCAGCTGAGCGGACAAAACTTTGAGTTTGCGCTCTCAGGACAGTCAGATGGCTACATCGCTGCTTCCTTGTCAACTGACAGCACACTGGTATGTTTAGTTCTGTCTCTCACTTGCAGATGAAAGTACCTTCAAGTCTAGCCCAGACATAGAGTTTGTTTGAAGCACTCTAGAGCTGAAACGATTCATTTGAGTTAACTGGATAACTGAAAATCATCAATGTAAATTCTTTGCACCAAAGCTTTGCTGGTTCATACAGATAATTTAACCATCACACTGAGAAATACAGTTTTACTGCTGCTTTGTTACAAGACATATCAGGAGCAACATAAGTAGTAAATGCGATGTCTGAGCATTTCTTGCTTTGAAACTGCAGTGAGCAAGGGCAGTATCAAATAAAAAAAAAAAAAATCAGTCAGGCCATAGGAACCAATCATCAGTCCACAGGAGAAGCTGTTGTAGCTTGTTACCATGATTAGCGAGTAAAACACAGCAGAAGCCAGGTCCATCTACTTAGGGGTAGAGGAGGAGTTTGGGGATGTGTGGAGAGGGCAGGGACTATTTGTATAATCATGAAACCTTGAATACTGAATGAAGGCAAGGTGTAGAGCTTCATGTAAGCCATTTTAACAGGTATTTGAAGTTATTTTGCAACAAAAGAACATATCAGACACAATTTATCACTTCTTGCAGAGCATTTTACATCGTTTAAAACATGACTGGGGGTGTCAGTTAGAGAGCGCAAAAATGAAGAATGGGTTTATTATAACAGCACTTTGCATCTGATTAGTGTGAGGAAAAACAGCAAACACTGCCCAATTTGTAATTAATATCCAACATACATACATAAAGTATAAAAGAAATATAATGATGCTATCATCATCCATCATGATATTTCACTATGGACAGTGTCATATGCTGGTGGTCATCGCCCATCCCTACTGCACCCCTAAAATAGTCAGTGTAAACAGGTTCTATTTACTCTTTCTGTTTTTGTTCAACAGGGAGGGAATGACGAAACCTACGTCTGTGCAAACAACAATGGTACTGTCCAATTCTTTGGCGCTTTCCTCAACAATAGCCAGCTGACACAGACACAGGTGAGTTCAATTTGCTGCAGAGTGGTAGTGGGGAGATATTTTTTAATCAGTTGGAGCCACCAAAAACCAAAGTAAACTCAATGAGCATGAATAAGCACTCATGAATGGCATGTCAATGAACATTGGTCCATAATACTTGTGTATTACAGACCGATGTTAGTTGACAGTTGTTCATGTAAAAAAAATTTAATGAAAAGCTATACAGCTTATCTGGTGTGGTTATGAACCTGGTTTCTATGTCTACACTTCCATTTAATTTTCTTTTTGTTCTACACATCAAATACTGAACAATCAGCATGTGCAGAATGCCACAGCCTGGCAGTCAAGCAATATCAAGGCATACATGAATTCAAATCATCACAATCTGCATGGTACACAAATATTTGTTATATCAAAACACTACTGTAAACTCACTGTCTTATTTGTCATCTGTTATATGTCTTTGTTCCCCAGCTGAATGTGAACTCTGTGAGGGGCAGGTTTGCAGGAAAAACAATCCAGTGTACATTTGTTGCCACTGTACCTACCCCAGCTGCTAGAACACAAAATGTCGTAATCGCAATCTCCAATGGGACTTTCGAGAGCAGTAAGCTAACATATTTAAGCTATACCTACACACATGCAATGCACTCAATATTTATTAAAATAACATGGTAATTATCTTTTTGTCTTTTGCTTGCACTCTCAGATTCTGGCACTTTAGGAGACCCACACTTTATATTACAGAGCCAAGTTCTAGACCTGGGAAATCCTAACACCACCGTCACAAATGAACCCTCAGCAGACCCCTCATCTTTTTCCCCTACCACGACACAAGGTAAGCACAACAAATAGGGTTGTTTTCCGTAAGAGAAACTCTTCTACAACCTGTTATGTAATTGCAGACAAATACATACAATCTAAATCAATTCAGGCTGTACGTGGTTTTCACCAGTAGATGCCTTACTTTAGGCAGAAATTTTGGGTTTGGGGTCTGGTTACCTTTTCAGCCCACATTAATGCTAGACATGATAGCAAATATTGGTGAAACTGATTTTGCACATTGTACACATTGCATTATGTAACAACTGAACTCTCCACAGGCCCCTCCACTACTCCCACTACCACAACCACTAGCCATGGCATTACACTCCAGCAATCACTGACACAAGGTAAGCACAACAAATAGGGTTGTTTTCCGTAAGAGAGCAAAGTTATGCAAAAAGTGTTGGAAAGTTGATGTGTTTGTTCAACGCCTAATACATGTTTCCCTCTTGTCCTATCTCCCCCTATAGCTCTGCTGATCTCTGCAGGTCTGCTGGGTCTGGGCATGCTATGAGGAAACTGAAAACCCCACAAGTCAAAAAGACAACTTCTCTTTTCATATACATGTACTGCTGAATAAAACCACTAAATATCTCACATTTGTTTATCAACTTACTGCAGGTGAAAGTAGGGGTGGTGGAGGGTGGTCACTCTTCTACAACCTTCTGCCAACTGCTTTCACGTCTGTTACAGGCTCTGAAACAAACAAGTGAATTAATTTTGTGGAGTTCATTGAATATTTTCGTAATGCATTTTTGTTCCTGTACAACCTGCTACTTAATTGCAGACAAATACATTGAATCTAAATTGATTCAGGCTGTATGTGGTTTTCACAAGTAGATGTCAGGCTTTAAGCAAAAATTTTGGGTTTGGGGTCTGGTTACCGTTTAAGCCCACATATGATACCAAATACTGGTGAAACTGACTTTGCACATTGTACACATTGCATTATGTGACAACTGAGCTTTTTTTTTTTTAAATAAAATATTATTTTACCTAAACTGATGATCTCTGTGGCATTAATGAATTGTAAGGTATCAAAAACACATCACCAACATGCAATCAGAAACTACTGGTAGATTACTGGTATTGAAGTTTTCATTGTTCTGTAACTCTGATGCTTTTGAAATCCCTTGAAAATTAAAAAAAATGGGCCTTCATACTATATCTAAAGTACATTGATATATAAATACAGAAGCTTCTGACATACTGTGCTGTCACTGTGCTCGCCCTTTCAAATTGCATTCTGAAATCCTCAGTATCACCCAATGTATTTCTTTGTTTCATTAACTCCATCTAAAACATATTGTTGGCTAATGTAACCATATATATGAGACTATACTGCACATGGAGTACTAATTAAAAGTAATTATTACAGCTGCAATTTACAATTATTTTCATTGTCCATTAATCTGTTAATTATCTTCTCAATAAATCAATTAGTTTTTTGGTTTATAAATTAAAAATGGTGAAAAATGTGGTTTAGTGTTTCTCAAAGCCAAAGTCCACAACCCAAATATTTGGTTATATTTGGTTTAATGTTAAAGAGGAGTAAGGGAACTAGAAAATATTTTCATTTAAAGCACTAAAATCAGATTTTTTTTAACCTTTTCTTTCTTTTTGACAACTAATTGATTAATTGTTGCAGCTCTAATTAATGAATTATAATGACTTTTCTTTGTTTTGATATCAACCATCAGCCATCCTACTCTCTAAATATCAGCATCAGCCGTTGAAAAATCCCTATCAGTTGACCACTACTCAATACCGGCAAAAATAACCTTCAATCAATACCTTCAATTACACTATGATCTTTGTTGCTGAATGCAGGAGTATAAAAATAGTACCTGTTGATTTAATAGTAAAAGATATATAGTGTCATTTAGGGCTGTACAATTAATCACAATCGCAATAAAATCACAATATAGCCAAGTGCAGTATCCAAATCGCAGAACCAGAACCAAATAAATTTTTTTGGGGAAAAAGGAAAAATGTATGAGAAAACAGCATTATGATGAGGCACTGTAGTGCTGCATAGATGCCCTGACCTAAAAATCTTATTCTCCCAGGAGTGGATTGCACCACCTGGTCTTTACTACGCATCATCACGATTTTAATTGTTTGGGGGTTTTTTTTTTTGTTTTTTTTGTTTTTTTAGTGAACATTTAATGAACAATTATAACACAAAACTAATCATTTCCATCAATTCTATCACATATCACCATTTCAGTCAAAATACCGCAATTTGACTTTTTTACCAAATCATACAGTGTCACACCATGGTTCCATGTTTATGTTTTTTTTTCTTCTTTTTTTTTTTGTTAAGCAAGTGGGCCTAAAATCTGTCCCTGGAACATCATGTGTTTGACTTGCAAATTGTGTTATTAGTGGTTATTAAATAACAAAGACTAACGTTAATTTTCATTTTAAATCTAAGGCTGCAAAGTCTGTGAAATGTCAAAAATAGTGAAAACTTTTAAAGTCCAAGGTGATGTCTTTAAATGTCTCACCCTGTCAGCCCAAAACCCATAGACAGTAAACAATGAAAAGCTGGAAATCTCCATATTTAAGAGGCTGAAAACTATTTTCTGTCATTTTGCATGAAAAATTACTTATTTTACTTCTCCTGGGTAAGGGGACACTGCCCTTGGCTATTTTGTTATTTTAGTTTGATAGTTTGCCTGATACCTAAATTAAGGAAGATATTACTAGCAGCAGCCAGCTCATACCAAAGTTAACACTGACTTATCTAACGTTAGTAGCTTTTCTGGCTACTTAGGCTACTTCAGCCATCTCACTTACACAGGCAGCAAGCAGGTGAGCTAGCTAACTAAATTAAATACCCAAGTAAGTGCGGTTTTGGTCATTTGCAGCTTAAAAGATGTCTAGAATAAATCTAGTCTAAATATGTCTGAAGAATAATGTTTAGCTGGCGCCATGTTAAGGCAACATTTTTCAGCTAACGCTAGCTAACGTTAACAGTTGTAACTGTTAGCTACTTAAAGTGCGGCTAACATTAGTTAACGGTCGTCAGAACAATGGCCCTCCAACAAGTTTGTGCCTTACACCGTTGTTGGACGTGCATCTCTCCGTATCACACAACATTTTTTTATGAGCGATAAATACAAACCAGACAGGTCAGCTGGCAGCACTTACCGCTGTTTTAAATATTTTCAGGTCGCCTCAAAGACTATTCAAATGAAAGAAAACATAACCCCTGCTCTGATGGGCTGCACAATGCAGACGTTTTTGACTATTTCCATGTCGCCGTTTTTTCAGCGAAACAAAGATGGCTGCCAGAAATGAAACGTCTATCTCATCTCTGGAGCATTCTCAAATATCAGGTCTCATCATCTCATTCATCTTTATATCAATCCTTGTTATAGAGCAAAATAACTAAAAATGCATATTATATTATATTATATTATATTATATGCAGTTTTTTTATGAAGTTATGTTCTACACACATATATTGAAAGTTATAGGACTATTATATAGCCTACCCTTTTACAGTTTGTAAACAATGAGTCTTAATGATGCAAGTGGGACAGGGGGAAGGTGCAGTTTAAAATATTGTGTGAAGCATTTAGCCTTTTAAAATAGATAATGAATACATTTTGTGGATATATGCTTTTTTAATTTGTGTGTAAATTGCAAATTTTAAGAACCAAACCGAGAAATCTCATAATGTGGCCTTCACATGAGAAAAAACACGACAAGAAGAATATTTTCCGCTGTGGAGGTCACGTGTTTCCTGTCAACCGTGGAGGTTGGAGGTCTTCAGCCAGGTACTCTTGGCGCATCTTTGCAACAGAAATACAGCGGACCACAGCTTGTCAATGGGCCACTGCAAACACGAGCAGTTTTAATCGCGTTCTCAGTCTAATCAACACATTTAATAGCTTGAAAACATTGATAAAAGACATGTTTTTCATGTAACTTTATGACAATAATGGGAGATACACTCACACTCTTTGAATTTCCATGTTTGTGGCATTTTTTTTATGATCATAGCGCCACACTGGCAACAACTGAGCATACACAAGTCAAATGTGGTCAGAGAAGTCTTAATAGACCTTAGACCATAGACTGTATATACAGTCTATGCCTTAGACCTCAGACCTTAATTAAAATTTAGGCTATTTTAGGTATTGGGATACATTTGTCAAACATAGTCTAAATTATTTCACAATGCTGAGTGTAAATAAATGATAAAACAAAAAAATCTATATATATATTATATTAAGAATAAATGTTTGCAAATTGTTTGTAGAGGAAACAATTGCTTTAAACTGGAAAAACACACAACTGTAGTTAATCATCAAAGCTGATGAAAATGCAAAGGCAGGATTAGTTTTCAATCAGCAGATTTCCATCTGGGTGTGTTGTCCTTCATGCAAACATCTCTGACTACAAATTTACATGTACTCATGAATCTGAACAAATTACCCAGAACAGTATGTGACTGGTAACGTTCAGGGAGACAGTAAAGTCTAGCAACTACTTGTTGTGTATCTGTTTCAATTGTTTTTTTTTTTACGAAGATTGTCCCAACACTGTCTCTGTAATTGTCTCCAAGGCCATGGATGGGAGTCAATACATTTGGATCCTCAGTAGTAAGTCACAGTATTATACTGTATTTGTTTTAATTTTTTTATTATTTTTTTATTGTTTTAAATTCAATAAAGTCCTACAAGTTAAATGTAATGTAACAACAACTACTACTACTTCTTTATGGTTTCCAAGACCAGATGACTTAAAACTGCATTATATGCTTTAAGTCATCTGGTCTGCACAATCAGCTAAAAACAGATGAGAAAGAAAACAGTTATCTAAAAGAAGCTAAAAAGAAAACAGGTAGCTAAAAGAAGAAAATCATTCAGCTAAAAGAGGCTAGAAAGCTCCACAGAGCTGCAGAAAGAGTGTTAATTCTTGGTACCTGGTATTTTATTTGAATCAGCATTAATGGAGGTTGTTGTTTATTGTTTTGTCATGAGCACAATGAAGTAAATTCCTTACAACTACATTGTATGGCGATGAATCCTGACAAATCCTGGCAAATTTATGAGCCAGTAAAACCAAAACAATTAGCTAAAAGAAGCTAAAAAGAAAATGATTAACTAACAGAGGCTGAACAGCTCCAGGGAGCTGCAGAATAAGAGTTAATTCTTGGCATTTCACCATCACATGTGACAGAAAAATATATATCAGACAAACATATTAGGCATAACCCATTTCTAGAGTCACGTTTCCTTTTATTAAAATATGCTTACTCTATTCTGGCGACATCTAACGTACTTCACTAGCATGTCGGCAGGGATATTGATGAGCCTGCTGGTTCTTTTGAATTAGGATTCTTTAATTTCCCTGTTTGTGATTATACTGATTGTTTAGGATGCAGCTTGGTGTATTTGAAAATGAACACAATATTTTTGTCCATCATTTTATCATGGAGATCAAACAAGCATTTCTCTAACATCTTTAATCACTTAGGCATTTCCCTCATACTGGCATCTGGAACACTAACAGGTAAACTGTTTTTTTTTCATTATTCCTCAATAGCCTCCATGATTTTCTTGTCTAATATTTATTTCATTCACCTATAAGGTAATCCTCTCCAAAATGTGGCCTTGAATCAAAAAGCCGTCCAGTCTTCACTGTCGAGCGAAGGGGCTGCTGACAGGGCAGTTGATGGGAACAGAGATTCAAGATATCCCCATAAATCATGTACCCTCACCGAAGTAGAGTCCAATCCCTGGTGGAGGGTAGACCTGCAGAAAGTGCACAAAATTAACGCTGTGATTAGAACCAACAGAGATGAATCTGAAGACAGGTTGAATGGTGCTGAAATCTGGATTGGAAACTCAGCAGAGGCCAGTGACCCCACAAACCTCAGGTGAAACAGCTTGGTACAGACCTGTTTTACAGATCTCCCTTTGTGATATGAAAAACCTTTTGTTCTCTTCTCACTTTCTGTTTCTTCTCCACACACAGGTGTGCAGTCATCACTCACATTCCAAAGGGACAGACAGTCTACTTTCCATTTAGAGCTACAGAAGGATGCTACGTCTCTGTGCTTCTACCGGGAACCAAGAAGGTTCTAAGTCTCTGCGAAGTTGAGGTGTTTACGGTAAACTATGGTAATTATACACAAAACATGATGTAGATAAGTCGGTAACCCTTAATTTGAAGGAGTGTGCATAAGGCCAACATTACACTGTTATAACCATGCCATGACGCGTCTCATGACCATAAAGGAGTCTTTATGACTGTTAATGACTGTTGTCATTAGGTCAGTTATGTCAGCTTTAGTGCAAAGTAGACATTGTTTGAGATGATTTGTTATGACAACTTGGTATTAACCAAGACAACCCAACCCGTCAATGCTTTTGTCATGACAGGTTGACATTACCAGACTTAAAGAAAATGATGATCAATCAGGAATTAACAGAGATGATAATTTCTTTTCTTATACTAGACTTATTAGTAATACTTTATTTAAAGGGGTGTGTATAAGGCTGTCACTAAACTGCTATAACCATGTCATGAGACCTCTCATGAGCATGAATATTGCTTTATGAATATTTGTGACTGTTGTAATTAATTCGCTCATTTGGTCAGTTATTTTGTCTTTATGCAAAGTTGACATTGTTTGGGATGTCTTGACAACTTAACATTAACCAAGACAGTTATGTCTTTGTTATGGCAACTCGACATTAACCAAGACAATAATGTCTTTGTTATGGCAACTCGACATTAACCAAGACAATAATGTCTTTGTTATGACAACTGACATTACCAAACTTAAAGAAACTGTTTAGCTTTGTGTTTTAACATTACATTGAACTGTCATATGTGATTGGCTTTGACATTAGCCATCATGAGACTATTATAAGTGTATCATGAATATCTTTCTTGAACTCAAGTAAAGTGGTACATTTTGGGCTTGTCATAAAGATGTCATTAAATGTCATAAGACCAGTTTGACGGCAGAGTATAGTACTAAGGTGTAGGCTAAGCGCTGTTTGTTGTTATCTGTAGCTGTTAGTACTTGTTAGTCCTGTCAGCTGTGGATGTAACTGCCTAACTGAGGCTTGAGGTTAAGGAAAACATTCCTGACGCCCTTATAATGGTCTCATGACTGCCAGTGTCGAAACCAACCACATATGACAGTTTAATGTAATGTCAAAGCATAAAGCCAAAGAGTTTCGTTAAGTTTGGTAATCTCAAGTTGTCATAACAAAGACATCTCAAACAATGTCAACTTTGCATTAAAAACTTACATATTTGACCAAATGACTCCTTCATGTTCATCACAGGTGTCATGACATGGTTATAACAGTGTTGTGACAGTCTTATACACACCCCTTTAAGTAACGTGTCACTGGTTTGATTCTTTATCAATTCTATTATTGGTTTCTGATCGATTTTCAGCGTCCGCTCCAATGTTTTATTATCTCTGAGTCTGAACACAGTGTAAACTGAGTAGAGAAAAGCATGCAAGTGACTCTGACGTGTGCTCTGCTGTTTAACTGCTGTTTAACTTGGAACTGGTTCTTAATTGGAACCGGTTCTTGATTCCCATCCCTGTTTGTTATGATATAAACAGGATTAAATGAGATAATATTTACACAGCATTCGCTTTCATTTAGGTTTTCTTATTCGAAGAAGATGCTTGACTGCACAGGGCCAGTGTTAAATACAGGATATTTACTCTTGGTAACGGATGTACTGTCCGGTCAGGAAGCAGTGGCACAAGTCAAACACATGATGTTCCTGGAATATACGCCCATGTTGCGTAAAAAGATGTTTCGACATGAGGCTGGCGTTCCCATCCTTAAATGAAAGTTTCATTTTACAGACATTGTGGCTAGCAATGTTGTCATCTTTCTTTGCTGCTTCCTCTCGGCCATGACTCCTTCTTGTTGTAGTTGTAGTTGTTGTAGTTTCCAGCAGTAAAGGCGCATGAGTTAGACATCAGTGTTTTGCAGTGAGTAAAAATTTGCTGGCATCAATAAAAGGAAGTAATAAGCTAAGAGGCATAGGATTCCGGTGCATCAGATGCAATTTGAAACCAGTTCTCAATTGGAACTGGTCTTCAGTTCCTATTCCCCAGTTTAGTAGTTCAAGAACTTTTCAATCTAGGACCCAAACTGTTAAAATTAATCTTCTTTTGTGAACAGGGGGCACCAGACAATTTAGTCCACAGGCAACAGCAATACACGTCTTTGTTGACACATTCCAGGAGAGGGCCATGTCTAGTAGCCTGATAATTACATTTAATTGTCATTGGGTTTCACCTGTCATGTTGTCAATAACAAGTGAAATCCTTCTTGCCGAAGTCATTTTTAATTGACACAGAAGCTAAGAGCTGTGCAGGTGCAGTAAGCAATTCTGGAGGAAGACAGATGATTGTTGTGTCCAATTCCCAGGTCATCAAATAGGAACACTTTGGATTGGTGGCACAAAGATAGCTGATCGTGGCGTCTCATGGTGGCTTCCAACCCAAAGTGTGGGAATTTGCTAATCAGGAAATGAGACTCAACAATCAACTTACCGACCTGTGACTGGTCAAAGTCTCCCGTCAATAGAGTTGAGAGGAGGAGCAGGAGTCTAGTTGTGTCCACCCGGTGTAAGTCTGACGGGGATCTTGTGATCATTTGCAAGTGTACATGATCAATAGGCCTGGAGTTTGTCCGCAGATAATCTTGCATACTAGACTCAGCCTAATTTTGTACTCATTCATGACTGTAAATGTTTGAAAAACTTATACCTCCATGCAGTGAAATTTTGTTTTGGGGTCATCCCATTCTAATGAACATGGTATCTCAGAAACACTCACAAGAATTCATGTGTTAATTATGACAAAAAATTCATGCAAATGTCTAATAGGATACTAGCAATGCTGGGGATGAACTCATTACATGTATTTAAATTATAAAGTAAATAATTGTAATGAGAAGATATGTCATTAAATTACAGTTACTAATCAAAATGTTGATGATTGCAAAGGGATTACATCAGGTTGCCTGAGGGAAGTATGGGGGACCACAACAGCTTGTAAATGGGCGCTACTTCTGTTGCAGAAATGCACCTGCAGTTTTTCGATGACATCAGCCATAACAGGGTTCATAGTTTCCTTAACAAAAATGTCCACAGCAACCTAAACCATAGCAAATAATGTAATATGTACATATAATAGTGACAATAAGACAAGAGATATATTTTGGAAAGCAAAATATTTCAAAAACGAGAGAGAAAGAAAATAAAAAATAAAGTGAAATTAATTCAACACAATGGCAGCATCCACTTGTATCCCCATGATCCTGCATCACACTAACTCATGCACACCCGGGGCAGAGGTTTAGCTCAGTTGGTAGAGCGTCCGCCCCATGTACTGAGGCTGTTAGTCTTCTGCAGCGGCCGCTGGTTCGACTTCCGCCTTCGGCCCTTTGCTGCGTGTCATCCCCTCTCTCTCTGCCCCCTTTCCTGTCCACTCTTCAGGCTGTCCTATCAAATAAAGGCAAAATGGCCAAAAAAAAACAAAAAAACTCATGCACACCCTTCCCCAGCTTTAACATTTTATATGACTGAAGAAGTACGGCAATTTAAGAGTCAGGCTATTATATCTGTGAGCCCCATCATTTTTTACGCCTGTTTTTCTGATGCAGTCTTTTTTTAATGGATGTAGCTTTTTTCTAGATCTGACACACAAACATCTCCATTTTGCAATCTGTCTATTTTTGTTCAAGCATATCCGTTACCCAACGTGGCACTGAAAGGAGATGCCACCCAGTCGTCAACTCTCTCGTTCGCCGCTGCCTCCAAAGCCATCGATGGGAGACGGAATTCTTTCTACAGTAGCGGGTCTTGCAGCCACACTGCCGAGGATGAGACCAATCCCTGGTGGAGGGTCGACCTGCAACAAACATATACGGTGACATCTATCAAAGTTACTAATAGAGGAGACTGCTGCGCTGAAAGACTTGACGGTGCTGAGATTCGAATTGGGAACTCACATGAGAACAACGGAAACAACAACCCCAGGTACTGACAGGAATTCAGAACATGCTGCATACAATGTTCATTTTATTTTACAATTATCAGTATTCCGGCGTTTACATGATGACACTTTTCCTGCTTGCAGTGACTAACTTCCGTCACAGCAGTTGCAGGAAAAAAAAGATGATAGCTGCCCATTAATAGAGAAATCAGCCAGTTTATACGCTTGTCAGCTGCTGCTAGAAAATCCAATGATTTCTGAGGTCTCGCGCAAGTTTTTACAGAAAACCCGCGAAAACTGATCAATGTTTGTAATTGAAATTGAGCTGCACTCACTCTTCCCAGTTAGTTTTCCAGCCCAAGAGTTGGTATTTAGTCTGTTGAATGCTTTTATCTTTTTAGCCACAAAAACCAATGTTAATAAATAACTTTGGCCCAGACTGAAATCTCTTGATAATTGTTCATTCAGAGTCCCAATAGAGCCAACAGACAGACTTCTCTTTTGGCGTTTTTGGTTCAGAGTGAAAAGTCTCTACTCATAGATTCCTATGACCTGTCCAAATGTGTCTCACTCAGGATGAAATCTAATAACTTTGGTGATCCCCTAACATTTCAAGTCAAATTTTTAATTTAGCCAAACTGCCAAAATGGCATCACCACCAGCCTCAACTGCACTTTGTGTTTAGTGCTAATTAGCAAGTGTTTGCATGGTAACATGCTGAGATGTTCAGATGTTTAACATAGTATACATAACTGTGTGGCCACCACAGGCATGTGAGCCGCAGCAGCGCAGTGAGGTAGTCGTCACAAACAAGTACTCACAGCCAGCGTGGCCCGAGTATTAGGCTTCTGTTAAATGCATACAGTATATTTTCAACATTGATTCAAAGCCCTGTGTAGAAAATTGTTATTTAAATCCAGTGAGAGGACGCTTAAAAATGTGGACTCGTTTCCAGGTTTCAGGACTTAATGTTGTTCTCTTTTAACAATAAGTCCACAAGATAACAACTCTCCCCCTGCCACTGTCAGGTGTACTTCCATCTCCCACATCAGACCAGGAAAAACCTACACTTTCCACTGTGATGGAGGCAGCATGGAGGGTCGCTTTGTGAACGTGATTATCCCTGGATCGAGGAAGACTCTCACTCTGTGCGAAGTTGAGGTGTATGCAGCCCCATGAGGTACAACTGTAACTGACTGACTTTGATTTGTTGAAACAGTCTGATATAGATTAATTCCTGTATTATTTTTTTTCACTTTAGTGGAACCTCTATCAAATGTGGCCTCAAAGGGACAAGCAGCACAGTCATCCACTGACCCTGCTGGACGTTTTCAGGCCTCTAATGCTGTCAGCGGGTGTAGAAGTGGAGTTTCTGAGGGATGCTGTGCGCAGACTCGCCTAGACTCCCATCCCTGGTGGCTCCTCGACCTCTTCGCTATGCACAAGATTAGTGTTGTCACCATCATCCGCAGACATGACTGTTGTTCTGAAAGCCTTAAGGAGACACACGTCACAATTTCGAATGGCAAGACAAACTACAGGTAGGACATAATATCTACAACCAGAATATTTGTCAGTAAATAATTATAAAATATGTGTTTCTTGTTCAGCATAACAAAACAGTGGTGCCACTGGTATCTCTCTCGCTCCATCAGATGTGGTATCATCACATCGGTACAGGCTACACCAACATACACCTTCCAGTGTCCAGATGTGGAGGCTCGCTATGTCTATGTGTACATTCCAGCAAATAACAGGATTTTAACCCTGTGTGAAGTGGAGGTGTTTGGTTCTCTGGCAGGTATGGTCCTTGAATATTAATGTGGAGAAGATGTAAATTAACCAAAAACTGAGAACTAGAAATCAAATACTGTATTATGTCGGACATGGTTGTAATAATAATATTTTTTGCTTGAAGCTAACTGTTATACACTGACCAGCCACGACTTTAAAACCACTGACAGGTAACATTGATCATCTCGCTGCAATAGCACCTGTCAAGCTGTACGATATATTGTGCAAAGAGTAAGTAAGTTCTTGAAATTGATGTGTTGGGAGCAGGAAAAGTGGTCCACTGTATGGATCTGAGCGACTTTAACAAGTTCCACATTTTACCCATCCTGAGTCCCGCCCCTTTTTGCTCAGTACTCAGCACTGTATGACCTTTGACAAAGAAATGTGTCTAAAAAATAACATAATGACTGATTTTTCCAAATGTGTGCATTCATTTATTTGCTCCTAGTCTCCAAATTGCATGATTGACATTGCATCTCCTATGAGCTTTATTAGAACTGGCACCAAAATCTGGAGCATATAATGTTCGTTACTGGAGTAACAAACTTCCTTCTGTTTAGGTTTTCTTGAAACCCTACTAACTAGCCATCTAATGATTATTATAGATTAGCTAGCTAATCAGCTAGTGTTTTGCTAATATTAGTTAACTGAAGATGTGCATGTATGTCACTTTTGCATGTCCCACAGCAACACCTTTTGACCATCCTTAAAATTTGGTTTTCTTATAAAATGGTAAGCTTAGCGCTTATCATATCGAAGTACACAAAACAGGAAAGGAGAAAGCTTACTGAGGTACATAGCTTGTTCAAGTGTCATTGGAGCACAGAATGAAAAGGAGTTGAGGTGTGCACCCATCATCCTGATTGTCTGGTTTAAGGTGGTCATAAAGCTCTGAGCTGTCCTAAGTTAGTCTTTTTAGTCTTGATGGTCCAGTCCAATGAAATCGAACACATTTAATATTATTGTAAGTTTTTAGTCTTGGTTCATGCAAATAGCAAACATCAGTGACATAAACCTCAAAAAGCAATAGGTGTGCTTAGACGTACCTATATGGAGTTGTCATAAATAAATTGTAAAAAGAATAAGAAAATTAATGTGAAAATATAAATAGTGACTTTGATCTAGTAAATATGTAAATAGTTCATTTGATGATCTCCCTCTTCTTGTAGATTTTTTAAAATAATTAAAAAAAACAAATTGTCTGTAGATGTGAGAGGGTGTCAGATTTAAGTCTTTCAGAAATCTTTTCAAAGGCTGCTAATATCTTGGTGCCAGATACCACAGGACACCTTCAGATGTCTTGTGGAGTCCATGCCTGCTCAGTGTATATACTGTACAAGATGTATAAGACGTGTCGTGGACTGATTCCAGTGACTCTTTGGTGACAAGGCGGAGTTTTGACTTTCTGGCTTTCTGTTTAGTTTTCATTTTGGATTCAAAACTCCCCGGGCAATTTAAGTTTCAAGACAAGTATGTTTCAAGAAAAATGTAAACATACATTAGTCCCACAGAAACCTGACAACATTCTTTCTCACCTGAAGTTTCCCACAGTTTTCCTCCTGTGATCCTCCCTACTCCTCCTCCTCCTCCCACTGTGAGCATGCTGCTAAGTGGCAGGAATGTGACGGTGGTGGGAGAGAGGCTTTGCTGGTCCGATGCTCTGCTCTACTGTAGGCGTCACCACTGGGACCTGCTTAGTCTTCGCAGCCAGGAAGAGCAAGGCGAGGTGGAGCAACTGTTGAGCTGCAGTCCTTTCTCCCTCACAGGCCATGTCTGGCTGGGATTGCGCAGGTACTCCACACTGACAATGACATTTTAGAGATTTAGTTGATGCTCTGATTCAGGACAGCTGTATGAATGAGATGGTAGGTGTAAGAAGTGAGAACTTGACTTGACAAAATCAGAAAAGACTTGCAACTCGACTTGGACTTTAACACGAGGTACTTGTGACTTCACTTGGACTTGAAATCCAAAGATTAAAAAGTAAAACATGCACAGCAATCATTTAATTTCCCTTCATTTCCTGGATCAACTAACGTCAACGCTATTCATCCTCAGCAAGTCGACACTTAATTCAACAGATTCACTTGCCTGAAACAATCCAGCAACATCCAGTCAAGTCGCAGGAAAGAAAAATTAAGAATGAACATTCTGTTATTGACCTCCAGTTGGAAAAAAATACACCAAAGATAATTTTGTTCATGCACAGAAACTACAATGTGGTCAACAAAAAAATTTCAGTCAAAAGTTACACATGGACAGTCAACAACTTTCAGTTTTGTTCACCATATTAAGTTTCACAAAGAACATGAAGCTGAGGCTAATATGAACATAGTTAGTGAGCTAATGCTCAGTTAACGCAAGCTTAACAGTAGAGATGGGCAGACGATACCGAAGCTTGTTTCCTGTGAGGCATAATGTGCCAAAACATTGTGCCAGTGCTTGTGACAAATGAAGAATATCTCGTGATGATGACATCCAAAGCGTCAAACATCACTGGTGCTTCAGAAAGTGCTTCATTCAAAAAAAGTTTCATTTTCTCAACCACCAACATCAACCATGACATTTAAAAACATGAGCCCACTGAGATTAAAGTACATAAAAAAGGTACATTAATGTTTTGTGTGAGCAACATTTTATATCTAGGATTTTTGGAGCGTGCATAATTATTTTACTGTAACATGCTGTGCAATATCTTCTAATTTAATGCAACACTTGTGATTAAAAGTATAGGCCTACAGACTTAATAACAAACAGTCTTTTGGACTTTTATTTCACAACATGAGGCTGCTATGACTTCAACAAGCCACCAGATGTCACTGTGTTCGCCGTGTCTGAAGTTTCAACTCTTTTTTTGGCACAAATAGAAAGAAATCGCCAAAGCTTCATAAGACCTCATCCACACATCACTAATTAACAGCTGAGTAAATTTTGTAGAACAACAGGGCTGGAGACTCAATTACATTATGACTTGTGTAGGACTTGAAACTCAATGTTTAGGACTTGGGACTTTCCTGTCTTGACTTGGGACTTGAGTGCAAAGACATGAGACTTGTTTGTAACTTGTTCTGCAATGACTTGGTCCCACCTCTGGTAGGTTCCAGACTGTCACTCAAAGACAACATAACATGATATAAAATAGCTGGTGTGGTGGCCTCTCTGTTAATCATCTTTAAAGTTACAGCATCATATAATATAACATTCTAAAAATCAGATTTTAGAAGGTTTTTAATGTATAACTTTCAATAAAGATCCTGTGTCACCATGTTCATGTTTAACATGCTTAACATTAGCAAAAGATTTATCTTGGGGACAAATAAAGGCCCACGATGTTTGATGTCTTTGACCAAAATGTCCTTGGGCACTGAAATAATTTGATAAACACCGAAGTGCAAAGATCATGGAATTTGTTCAAGGTTAAAATATGCAAGAACTCATAATGAATGCAGGTGCTCCACCCTGTTCTTTTTCCATACAGTCAAAAATGTTAATGATTTGAATTTTGCAAATGTATATATGCTCAACAGACACACAGGTCTTGGAGTCAAATGTTGTTTGCCCTTACATTTGTTCATTTGCATTGTTGCCATTCCACAACAGACATGCATGGATGCTTCGCCAACATTTCTCACTTCAGACACACCCTGAGACAAACATACTGTAGCATTACCACTGAAACAAAAAATTCATAAATTGAAGTGTTGACTGACAGAGCATGAACCAACAACATATTTGATAATAAATTGTTTAATTTGTTCAGTCAAGCAAAAACATTTGCTGGTTCTTTCCAAGTACAAGAATTTGCAGCTTTTCTGTGTTTGAAGTGATTGAAAAATAAATATCTTTGGGTTTTTGATTGTTAGTCAGACAAAATAAAGAACTTAAATTTTCACTTTAAGTTTTCAGAACTTGGCCCTTTTTCAATATGTTTTTGGAATCAACAACCCTTTTCATTCAAGCAAACTCTTTCATCAAGGGTTTTTTGTACCATCATATAAAAGGGCTCCATTTTGAAAAACATTTATCAGCTACATCTGTTAATAATTCTGTCTGACAGATACTTAATGGGTGACAGGTGGTTCTGGATGTCTGGCGACTCCATGAAATTCACCAAATGGCCTCGAGATTCTGCCCCTCACCGTTACTCCAACCCCTGTGGAGGCCTGGCCAGAGAACAGCACCACTTGTGGGAGGACCGGCCCTGTGAGGAGCACCTCAACTTCATCTGCCAATCAAGTAGGGGTTACACCTCACACCCTGCATGAGTGCACATGCTGTACTTCACTTCACCTCAATACACTAGCTCTTTCTGTCTCTTACAGGTGCAGAGGACGGAGCACAAAGAGTTTACTTCTACAGCAGCAGCAGCAGCAGCTAAGTCCTTAGTGAGGGTTAACAATACTGACACATAGGCCTGGAATTTCATTATTTTAGGGCCACTCAGCCTTTGGTTTTGTCTGTTTTTTTAGGGGAATGAAGGCCTAAAACCAGGGCAGCAAGGTCATGAAATAAAACAATGACTTTAAGTCCATGGAAGTAATGGATTTAAAGCTATAGTATACGGAAAGTTTGATCATTATTAATAACCTCATTTAGATGGTGGTTATGGTCCTATAGTACAATCTACACAATGTGAAGAGCAAAAAAAAACGAAAAAAATCCATTCACTCTAGTGGCTGCGGGGCTGCAGAGAAGTTGACCAATGCGAACCGACCGGCCGGTCGGTTCGCATTGGTCAACTTCTCCTCTCCTGCTCTCATCCAATCCCCTCGCTCTAGTTGACACTCCCCCCGAGAGCTGCTCT
>JAJHUR010097253.1:0-12305 GCA_027495735.1 Lutjanus campechanus
CAGGATCAAGGCCTTTAGCTGTACGGGGCCAACCATTTCTTAGACAAGCCATCACCTGTTGCAGCACTGGGCAATCTTGGTAGGCAGTAAGTAACTGCTCTGTAGTAACAGCTGCAGAGTCCACAGACACCATTGCTATGATGTCCTCATCCAGCGCTTGTGGGTCAGAAGATGGCAGGGGCATGCGAGACAAACAGTCTGCGATAATGTTATCACGACCTGGCTTGTATTCCACAGTATAGTTGAAGCACATGAGGTGAGCAGACCATCTCGAAATCCTCATACCTGCTCTTCCGAAGCCTTTGGTGGACAGGAGGGCTGTAAGTGGGCTATGATCTGTGCGCAGGGTGAAGTGTCTTCCCCACAGGTACGTGCGCCAACGCTCAGCTGCCCACACACAAGCCAGAGCCTCCTTCTCTATGATAGAGTATTTCCTCTCACAGTCAGTAAGGGACCTGGATGCGAATGCAACAGTCTTTTCAGTGTGTCCATGCATCTGGGTGAGCACTGCACCTATGCCGTAATCGCAGGCGTCTATAGTGACAAAAGTAGGGAGAGCAGGGTCAAACAGTGTAAGCGCTGGGCTGGTAGCAATCAGTTCTTTGATGTGTGTAAAAGCCTCTTGTGCAGCATCAGTCCATTTAAAGTCTGTGTTTTTCCTCAGCAGAGCACGAAGAGGTTCCACAACAAGGTTATTATAGTTAACGAAAACGAACGAAATAACGAAAACTAGAATTGAAAAAACATTTTCGTTAACTGAAATAAAAATAAAAACGAGAGTTTACAAAAAAACGATAACTAACTGAAACTGTATTGTGTGTTTACAAAACTAACTTAAACTAACTAAAATTATAGCAAAAACGACCTTCGTTTTCGTCTTTGTAAATTAATTTCATACATAAGCTTTTTGGGTTGATATTAAATCTATTTACTTCGGCTCTGCCGGTTTTACGCCAGGTGTCTGCACCGTACGGCACCTCTTGGTCCGTGACGTCACGTGTTGGCAATCTGCCTCCGCTGCCTAGCGTGATGGCTGTGGCGAAAGTTGGAAGAAAGCGGCAGAGTCGTATTTGGGATTTCTTTGAATATGACCGTGTCAAAGGTAAAAGTAAGTGCCTTGTAGTAAAAGCAGGTGATAAAGTATGTGGAATACTTCTCAAGGGGAAAAACCCCAGGAATCTGAAAGTGCATTTGAAAAGCTCACATAAGAAGGCTAACCAAGAGTACCTGGACAAGGTAGCCTCTCAGCCCCCCTCCCCCGAAAGAGAAGCTACAGCAAGGCCAGGCAGCATGGGGAAGGAACGTGAGACAACAGTATCCATAATGGACTCCTTCCACCGGTGACCAAATAGCTGCTGGTCAGTAAATGCACAGGAACACCACCAGCTGTATGTTTTGTTGAGTTTTTATTATACAATACATATTCTGATGATTTTGAATCTCGCACCTGACAAATACCAATTTACAAAAAAAACTAAAACTAAACTAAAACTAATAAAAACTAAACTAAAACTAAGCATTTTCAAAAAATAAAAACTAATAAAAACTAGCAAATCTGCTCTTAAAACTAATTAAAACTAACTGAATTTGAAAACAAAAAGTTAAAACGAAATAAAAACTAAAACTAATGAAAAATCCAAAACTATTATAACCTTGTTCCACAACGGAGGCGTAGCAGGGGATGAACTTTGAATACCACCCCATGAGGCCCAGGAAGGACTGTAGGGCCATGGCATCACGAGGGGGAGGAGCCTCTGTTTATAGCAGTGACATGGTCTGGGTTGGGTCGGATGCCTGAAGCAGAAACAACATGGCCCAAAAATGACAGTTCCTTTTTCCTGAACCGGCACTTTTCCACATTTAGCTTCAGTCCACTGTTGTTCAATCGGTACAGTACAGCTTTGAGTCGAGCCTCATGCAGCGTAGGAGTGTCAGCATACATGATGATATCGTCTAAATAACACTGCACACCATTCAAGCTGGACAAAATCTGTGACATCATCCTCTGGAATGCACTTGGGGCTGATGCGAGACCGAAAGGAACCTTAGTGAACCGAAAAAGTCCATCATGAGTGATAAAACCAGTTAGGTCTCGGCTCTCAGGGTGCAGAGGTACCTGATGATATGCATTTTGTAGGTCGATAGAGGAGAATATCTGTGCTCCTCATAGCTCATGGAACACCTCTTCAATATGTGGCAGTGGATGGCTGTCAACAACCACCGCCTTGTTGGGCTCACGTAGATCTGGACATATCCTGAGCCAGCCCAGCTTTCGGTGCACCACCACTATGGGTGAAACCCATGGTGAGGAGTCGATGCGTTCAATGACGCCGTCCTTTTCCAATCTCTGTAGCTCCTGGAACACTGCATCACGAATGGCAAAGGGCAGACGACGTAGCTTTTGCTGCACAGGCTGTATTTCAGGTCTCACAGTGACTTTGTGGATGAAGCCAGTAATTGTTCCAGTATCTGAAGTATCAGTTTCAGTAGCTGTGTACTGTACAGGGACAGTGGGGGATGTGTTAGTAGTGACATGACCCTCTCTGATCTCAAGTTGCAGGGCATCAAAGAGAATGGGCGTACCTGCTGGGACGATATGAATGTACTGGGATGTGCATTTTGTCATGTATGTCACCACCAGTTCCACACAACCAAGCACGGGTATAGGTTTCTTTGTGTACGTGGTCAGTGTTTTTCTGGGCTGTAGGAGAGGGGAGTGACTGAAGTGACTCTTGTACATGTGCTCTGGGAGAATCAAGACACCAGACCCAGTATCCACCATCAGATCAGCAGTAATGGTAGGGCCACCTAAAGCCTTCATGGAGACACTGCACATTAATTTACTGCTCCGTTTAACTGCATCATCTTCGTCTACTGGCAGCACTGTGACACAGTCACTGGAAACTTCTCCCACATTGCATGAAGCAGTCCTGCTCTTGCACACTCTGGCAAAATGTCCAGGCTTATTACATTGTCTGCATGTGACTGATTTAGCTGGGCACTTGGGGTAATTAGCAATGTGTGCTGAAGAGCCGCATCTGTAGCATGTCTTACCAGCAGCCGTTGAGCCGTTCAAGGCAGCAGTCTTTGGGGGTGGTCTGGAGCCATTGCTGGAGTGTTTTTGCTGCCTCTGCTTCCCTCCACGAAAAGTATTCCCACGCACCATGCCGACAACAGCCTCGGCTGCTCCTCCTGATGAGGCTATCGTTTTAGCTTCGGCAACTGCATTTTCAATCTGAGCCGCAATAGTCAAGGTCTTTTCCAGTGTAAGCTTATCCTCAAGCAGCAAGTGCTCTCTGATCCGTGCATTGGACGTTTTCTCCACAATTTGGTCTCTTATCATGTCTTCAGATAATGTTCCAAACTCACATGTAACAGTTAGCTCCCGCAGAGCAGCTGCATACTGAGCTGTGGACTCACCGGCTCGTTGGGCTCTCTGGCGAAACTTGTTCCGCTCCACGACAACGTTCAGTTTTGGTGCAAAAAATGTCTTTAAAGCCTTTAGAGCATCTTCATAGGAATCTCCAATTCCCGGCAGCATGTAGAAAATCCACTGAGCCTCCGCGCCGACCGTATGTATCAGCAAAGCACGCTTCCTCTTGTCCTCCATTTTGTTGGCCAGGGCGAGCACGTAGTTGTCAAACATGCGAATCCATGCTTCAAAAGGCACCATAGGCTCACCTGGGCTTTGTAAAAATGCCGGAGGTGGCGAAATCCTAAGCAGAGCCATCCTTGTCGCCAATATGTTATGTTGTAGGCATGTAAAGAAAAGCTAGCAGCCAGCTTGTTCAGAGGAACGGTCTTTTACTCTCAGGAGTAAGGTACGAGTCACTTGGATGATTTTCATGCATCAGTTACGTGGAGTGACACTGCCACCTACTGGCATGATATATATTATGCAGGCACACACATGTTTAATGACAATCAACTGCTATTTGATTAGAATTGCTGTACTGCTGGTTTGCAGTCAAGATGTCTGTGAGAACTATAAATTTCCTTCGAAATTCCTGCATTTTCCTGATTCCATTTGAACAATTGCACCTCATTGTCTCCTTCAAACATCAGTGAGGACTGGGCTGCCCTGATCCCTAATTTAAGCTACCTTTCATTCACAACACAAAACTTCCATTCATCATTTTACATAAGAGGCATCACATGTGGGAATATAACCATGATAATAATCATGAAATAATAATGCAGAGATTAAATGTAGGTATATGTAAATTAAAAAATAGAGTGATAAATTGACAATTGATTTGATAAACTTAATTGACATTTATTAACATGAACATCAACTTTAAACATTTCATGAGCTTTAAATTAAACAAATCACTTGATACCTTTTCATCTTACATCCATTCTTATCCTTCTAATCTTTTGTTACTTCCACCCCTCATAGATATAGCCAAACTTTTTGAAAGCAGGTTCCCTAACTCCATGGCACAAAGTAGGTGGGGGAGGGTGGGGTATTAAGGGCGGTGAGCACTAGATGGCGGTATACACCTTCAAGCGGTTTGCGGTTTAAAACGAAGAAGTGTGACGTTGCTGGTTTGTTTGTCACTGGACTCGGAACACGCGGAAGAAGACGGACGTGACTGTGCGGTGCTGCGTCCAATTTAAAGGTAACAGTGCAGCTGCTTGTCCATCGGTGTGCTGACAGACGACAGTTGCACATTGTGACGTTACATATTCCTGTGTGTGTGTTATAACAGGACGTTATAATCATGTTATTCCACTCAGAAGCACAGCGAAGAGTGTGCAGCCTGACATAGGATTGTGAGACTCATTTTGTTCATGGACCACATACAGCCCAGTTTGACCTCAGGTCGGCCGTACCAGTAAAACCAGTGAATAATGATCTATAAATAACAGCCTCCGTTTTTTAGTGATAAGAAGTACAAGTACATTCACAAGACGTTCAAAATTAATGAAGCATCCGTTTACAAAACAGATGATGAGCAGCCTGAGATATCTGAAGAAAAATCCGTTTTTACACATTCAGTCAGTCTCGTGTATTTACGTGTGCATTACAATAGATCACAGTGTGTCTACAAATGCCGCAAACAGTCAAATATTTGGAACTGGGTAACAATATAGTATTTCACCTCTTTATAATACAAACAGCTTGTTGAGATCTGAAAATTCTCTTCATGTTCCACACATTTCCACATTGTGTAACACTGCATCAGCACAAACAGCAACTGAAGTGGAAGCTAATGAGGCAGGAGGTGAAGTTATCCTGTAATTCTTTACAAATCTAAGTGATTGATAACCTACAGATGATTTAGTAGTGAAGCTGCCGATTGACAGTATTTATTTATCACAATGTTTAGGGATGAGCTGATATGATACTCAGTATCGATATGGATCTGATTAATCACCGGATTGGATATCGGAAAGGAGTAAAGTATAATCCAATACAGTTAAATAGCCTAAACTATCATGAGTGCTAAATGTAGAGTGGTATGCTGTAGATGTGTCACAGTAAACACAGATGATGTTTATTTTCATTTTCAATGTTTGGATGGAGCTGACAGATCAAACATGCAGCTAAAAGTGAATAAATAAATAAATAAATAAAAAGAAGCAGCAGTGTTGCAGAACTGAGACATATTTGTGGGAATATATTTCTTACTTCATGGTAGGGCTGAACAGTTAATCAAAATGTGAGCAAAATCGCAATATGGCCCATGGCAATTTTCAAATTGCAGGAGGTGCAATACGTGTTAAATGCAAAATGTATGGAGGCGCCCGACCCTGTAGCTCAGTTGGTAGTGTGCAGCCCATGTACTGAGGCTGTCAGTCCTCTGCAGTGGCCGCTGGCTCGATTCCCACCTGTGCCCCATTTGCTGCGTGTCATCCTCCCTCTCTCTATCCCCTTTCCTGTCACATCTTCAGCTGTCACTATCCAAATAAAGGCAAAAGCCCAAAAGTGCTTGCTTACGTGGGAATCGTTTCAATTGTCGGATGTAAATATAATTATAGAGTGTGGTCTAGACCTACTCTATATGTAAAGTGTCTTGAGACAACTTTGTTGTGAATTGGCGCTATATAAATAAAATTTGATTTGATTTGATTTGAAAATAATCTTTAAAAAAATGCAAAATGTGTGTCAGACTACAAAATTTAGATTAAATATCGTGCTGCCGAAGTGTCCTGGACTACGCATCATATTTTTTACAACCTTAAGCAAACATCTTTGTTTGGTACTGATCCTTACAAAAATCACACCATAGTGATATGATTTAAATGAAAATGAGACTAATGATGTAAAAAATAGCATTCCTTCTAATATTGTAAATCATATCGCAATTGCAATATCAGTCAAAATAATTGCAATTAGATATTTTTTCAAAATCATTCAGCCCTACTTCATGGGAGTAGAATATTTGTTTCACAGTTTGAGCATGATGTTATTTCAAGCAAGCTGGATCCATACAAATGTATTATTTACAGGTTAATTGTTGAAGAGAGGGAAGAAGCTGTATTGGATTGGTATCAGTATTGATATCTTTACTGATGTCAAGCCATCCCTAACAAGGTTCAATATTTTTTGTATGTGACTACAATAAGTATTGTATTGTAATATTGTAAGCATTGTTTTTTTTTCCAGAGAAATGTATTCTGGTCTGGAATTAATGACTGTTCTGCCAGTTTTTACACTTTGCAAAGATTGGACCCTTTGATTGGACGGTTCTGACCATATGTTTGACACCCCCTGCCAGTTCCTGACAATAACTGACTGACTTTCCTTCACAGAATTGCACCTTGAGTTTAAATATATAGCTTTAGACACTGACAAGACTTAATATATTTTATAAGCACCTAGATTAACAGCGAGCTGTATAAACTGTACCAGGAACAATGTGGAGAACAGCATTAGTTCTTATTTTTGCTGTGGAAGGGCTCTGGAACATGCCAGGGCTTATATTCATCTTCTCTGCTCGCTTGCCTCTATGGTGCCAGAATTTCAAGCATAAACTCTCCTGCACATAAAAATATTTAGTTTCATGTAAATTTGATCAATTATTCCAAGGATCTGCCACCAGACTAATAACAGGGGACAGAGAGTCTCTGGTCCAATAAGCAAATAAGAGTGATTGTGAGAACAGCAAATGAAAGACCTCAGATTTAACATGTGCAGGATCACATTGAAGATCTACACTCTTCAGCTTTATTGGGGTTTAAATAGGGCTGCACAGTTAATCGCAGTATTAACAAAATTGCAATATGATCAAGTGCAATATCCGGCTGCAGAGATGCCCTGGCCTAAAAATCTTGTTTTCCAGATGAAAGAAAACGTGTTTGGCTCAGACCCTAACAAATATCATATAATGATGATTTTTTTTTTAAATAAAAAGGCCTGCCAGTGATTCTACAACAGTCATAGAAGTCCTCTCCCCTTCAGACAGACTATTGGGGGTCAGAATGAGGCGTTGTCCATATCATTATCAACAGGCTTCATTTAGCAGACACACCCTGTCACAGCACATCAGACACATACACACCTCCTGGTCCTCTGTTACAGCTCTGTTTTATTGGATGTGATTTGTGTTTACCTTCAGCCAATGAGGACAGTTGCAGTCCTTGGAGGGGGGATTGGGGGTTTGGCAGCATCTTACTACCTCTGCAAGAGCCCCCAAGTTACCAAGGTAACGCGCGCGCGCACGCACACACACACACACACACACACACACACACACACACAGACACACACACACACAGACAGACAGACTGTTACATAGTACAGATATTTGCTGAAGAAATGTGGTTATGGGGGTAAAAGCAGTGTGTACAATGTCATGATGTTCAGTTGTGTCTGCTGTACACATACTGACTGTTTGGGCCATGGGGGTGGGGTAATAAACATTATTTCAGACTATACTTGTGATATCAGCAGGTGTGGCTACCTCAAGACTACATTAGAATCCTGAAAAATGAAGGCACTTAGAAATAACAATTAAAATAACTGAAAATTGGGTGATGCCCCATTTCATAAACCAAACAGCTGATTAGCCTAGCTCTCATCTGAAGTAATCATTCATTTGCACTATAAATAAAATTCTTCTACATTTGCCTTTCATCTATGGAACATATTTCTATTAAATCGTGCTGAAATAACTCTTTTGTTCTTCAGGTCATTGTGTTGGAGTCCAGCAGTCGTTTTGGAGGTTGGCTGTGGTCCACCAGGAGGTCAGATGGGGCAGTGTTTGAACATGGACCCAGAGGGATTCGACCTGCTGGGCCAGTGGGACGCAACACACTCAATATGGTGAGTTCTACCACAGCAGTGAAGCCATAGTCAGTGGTGTGGATGATTTTTGACTGTTTATCATTACTTGCATGGTCATTAATACAGATAAAATGCTTGGGGCATTCCTCACAAATGATTAAACAGTGTAGAGTCAGTAGATTTAAATGGTCGTAGTAGTCAAACAAAATGTGAAAAGTCCCTCCAGCACTGCCATTTCGTACTGGTATCATATGAAACAAGAAGGCAAGAGCATCCATAAAATAACACTCACTTTCAGCACGGTAAAAACTGGCACGGTCATTTTCAGAGGGGTCCCTTGACCCCTGACCTCAAGGTATCTGAATCAAAATGGATATTCGTTTCAAGAGTCTCCCCTTACAGGCGGGCCCACTTTATGCTAATCCCATGCAGTTTTTTGCATGCTGCATAAATGTGTTATTTTGACTTGGGGTGGCGGTAGCTCAATCTGTGAGGGCTGGGAACTGAAGGGTCGCTAGTTCAAGTCCCACACAGACCAAAGTGTGGAGTGTGGACTGGTAGCTGGAGAGGTGCCAGTTCACCTCCTTGAACAAGTATATGTATGTGTGCGGCCCCCTCACTCTGACACTGCTGTCAGATGCATGTCTATAGGTCCTGTTTGTGCATGTGTGTGTATTTCGGGCCTGTGTACAAAAATTACAACAGAGTGAAAAGAATGTAATTTCCCCTTGGGGATTAATAAAATATGCTGCCTTCTTCTTATTTTTCTTCTTATTCTATTTGAATAGTTCAGCATACTGAATACAACATATTTTTTTGCAATGATCGGTGGTTAACACTTGTGTAATGGAGGCAGGATATTTTATAGTTTACTAATAAACTTTATTGTTCACAATGACCAGGTCACTGATCAGGGCACTAAAACAGAAAACTTTCACTGATATTTTTAATATGTGTAACTATATTGCAACTATAAATAAAAAACACAAATAGTGTTTTTGAAGTGCTTCATGATTAAGTACAATCCTAACAGAAATGTCCAAATGTCAAAAGTTTTTGCTACCAAATCACAGCATGAATTTTTCTGTGGTGTTTCTCAATGTCTTTGGAAGAATCTTTGATTTTTGTGTAATAATGGAATCAACTCAAAAATTGCTACAACTTATGAGACATATTAGAGCATGTGAATGCCAAGAATATATACTTCAAATCATAATGTTTAAACTTGTGTAGGCTCTAAACTGTCCAGATATGATTAGGTCCTGATATGAATAGGTGCAGTCAGAAAAATCAGTGGATAAAGATACTGCTGTCTTCAACTCATCCAGCTTGTCTCAATGTTTCCCTGCTGCTCTGGAGAGAAACTACACGACTTTGATTTTTGAGATGATCACTTTCAGTTGGCCTGTTTGAAAGTAGCATGTTTGGCAAATGAAGCAGCATCTCAGATTGCGATAATTAATATTGATATATAAATTCACCAGTGTAGAAGTATACCAAACAGGCTGCACTGCTCTGAAACTATTACACATTAGGATTATTTTAGGACAGCCTGAAGAAAGACCAACAGTGAACTTCTGTCATTTGGGGACATTCAAAATAATGTGTGTGTGTGTGTGTGTGTGTGTGTGTGTGTGTGTGTGTGTGTGTCTGTGTGTGTGTGTCTGTGTGTGTGTATAGCTGGATGACCTGGGTCTTGGAGGAGAGATTCTGCCAGTCACCTACAGTCATGTGGCCTCTAAGAACAGATATCTGTATGTCAACAAGCAGCTCCACCGGATGCCCTCAGGAATAAGGTGGGACTGGTGAGAAGACAATACTGGTTATGTTTGGCTGGTTAGTAGTAAATAGAGATACAAATTTCAATACATCTGCAGGAGTAAAATATATGATCTCAAGTCTTCAAAATGTCTCATACTCTGCTTTTGGTTGCTCCAACATCGCAGTGTACAGTATACTGTGTAGCAAAGTTCTGTTCAGATCCATACAGTTATTAATTCTGGGGAATCTTGTGTTTCCAAAGGTTGTTATTATGGAAATTATTATGTCTGCCAGGTGTAAGCCTGTGTGTGCGTGCATATGTGCATGTGTTTGACAATCGGCGAAGGCTAATCTCTCATACTACTGGACCCATCAGCCTATTTTGTTTGTGCATATTCATGACTGTTTGTGATTACAAAGGAGTTACATTCAGATATTCTTTTTTGGGTTGACTGGCTCTTCTATTCTTTGTAATAATAACAATAACAATTATTATTATTTATATCATTGCCTGATATCAAATATGTATTTTAATTATCTTATCAAGAGAGAAAAGCAAAAAAACAAAAAAAAAGACGACACCAGGAGAAATAAAAGGTTCTGTTGATGACTGCAAACTGGCAGTAAGAAGTGATAACACTGCAGTTGTGTGTTAACCGTTTGCACTGGCACACACCATAGCAGGGTGTGTCCATCTTGAAATGGGTGTGTTGTGCTTATTCTCACCACTCTGTTCAGCTTTGATTACTGCTGTACCATATGTGACACATTGTGCAATGATATCATGAGGGAAACTCCCGGCTGACCTGCTGCAAACAGACTGTATTTATGTAGCACCCATTCACACAACAGAAGAGATGTTTCAAGGGTAAATGATTTGTTATTCTACAACACTAGAATACACGATGCAGTCCCTTTATGATGCCCACAAAACAAAAATTCTATAAATAGTTAATAATTAATAATTGGTTTTAAAATTAAACTGTTATTTATGGTGGAGAGAAGAAGAAAAATTGAAGATTGTTACAGCCAAGAAGTGGCTCTGACTGGTACTGTAACTCTTGCCTGAGAACAGCAGGGTAAACAGGCTGTGGCTGGGGTGTGTATCGTCTTTTAGTCTCCTTTGCTTTGGGCTCTGCAGGCACCTGACCTCCCTGGTTCACTGACACTTTGTAGGTGGGCACCCGTGATGCTCTAGGTACAGGGGTATAACTTTACCTCTGGCTTCGGAACAGAGGTACAGTTATATTTTTGACATTTTGAGCCAAGAGAAAAAGAAAAATCTAAGAAAAACAAATACATATACTGTTTATTATTGTATAGAAGATGATTAGTTTCAGCTGATGTTTATAGTATTTAGTTGGTCCCTTCTCTACTAATAATCCAATGACTGTGTTGCAGTTGGTCAGCAAATCACTGTTCATGATGTAGACAATAAAATGAGAGAGAACAGGACAAAGAGACAGAATGGAATCACTGTGAGCATTTGCACAAATAAAGTTTAAAGGGGTAGTTCACCCAAAAATGAAAATTCAGTCATAATCCACTCACCCTCATGCCAACAATGGGTCAGGTGTATTTTTTTTATCCAGAAAACATTGCTTGAGTTTCATAGGAAAACAGCATTGCAAAATCTCCAAAACAATGGAAGTGAATGGTGACCAGTTTTCAAACGTAAAAAAAACAACTGGAAAAAAAAAAACATGAAATGCCTCCATACTGCTCGTCTGGCGCATTCCAAGTCTCCTAAAGCCCCAACATGCTGTTTGCACACTGTCACACCACACACACCCAGTTCACACAGTGTGAATGTGACCTGGCCCCAAGCTAAAGATCTACAGTGAAGATTCAGACTAAAAACAGGGTGTAAATAATATTTTCAACTTTGCATGCTGTGGCTTTAGGAGACTTAGATCAGAGGCGGGACCAAGTCATTGCTTTGCAAGTCACAGGTAAGTTTCAAGTCTTAGCCTTCAAGTCCTGAGTCAAGTCCCAAGTCAAGACAGGCAAGTCCCGAGTCAAGTCCCAAGTCAAGGCAGGCAAGTCCTGAGTCAAGTCGCAAGTCCTACACTTTGAGTTTTGAGTCCTTTCGAGTCATTTTAACAACAAAGTAACAATATATTAAATGTACACAGATCATGTATGCTTTTAAAATCTATATTTATTTATCAAAACAAATTTGATAAACAAGTGCATTGAACTTTTATGAGAAAACTAGTGCTGACATTGCACTTTTATATTGCACTATTAACCAGTACCATTTAACATTTGACTCATATTCTGCAAGAATATTCCTCCTTTTAAACTATTT